>SJYX01014966.1:254864-272747 GCA_006410675.1 Oreotragus oreotragus | reverse complement strand
GACTGAACTGAACTGAACTGAACTGAACTAGTGGTCTATTATTCAAAATCAGCTCTAATTGCCTGCTTTCATTTTCCCTGATTTTGTAGCAGCCTTTGACACAAAGGAATATTTCTTCCTTCTAGAAACTTCACACTCATGTCTATCACAACACCACTGTCTTTAATTGCCTTTCTGACTCTGCTTACTCTTGATAACCCTTGATTGTCACTGCCATAACTGATAATGAATGTTGTGTCAGGGATTCTTTTCTTGGCCCTCTTTTTAGTTTTCAAGTACTTATATGGCAATCTTATAGAAACTGTGTTTTTATTTGTCACCTATATTTTGACACTCAAATGTAAATTCCTAGAATAGCATATTCATTAGTAATAGATATTAGAAATCTCTACTTGAAAACTATAGTTATTGTTATTGCTCCATTTCTTGGTTCTCTCAAAATATCTAGTTAGGTACTGGTTGTTTTTGACTCCTCCTTTTGTCTCATGAAGCCACGGTCTTCCCTCATGGCTTAGACGGTGAACAATCTGCCTGCAGAGACCTAGGTTCGATCCCTGGGTCAGGAAGATCCCCTGCAGAAGGGAATGGCTACTTACTCTTGCCTGGAGAATCCCATGGTCAGAGGAGCCTGGTGGGCTCCAGTCCATGGGGGAGCAAATAGTCAGACACAACTGAGTGACTAACACTTTGTCTCATCACCTCCAACCCTTTAAGTACCATTTTCCAATTTAATAGTTCATTAAAGTCTATTGATTTATTTCACCAGCTCAAAGAAATATTTATTCAGAGCTTACTATGTGCCAGTTTAGTCCCTTATGCTCCCTTCATCAATAAGACAGACAGGCACTTGCCATGTTCCTTTGTCCCTTATTTTTTGTCCAAGCTCTTCATCTACCTCCCACTTCGTGATTTTAGCTCTGAGTTATTGCTTTAAAGTTATTAGCATTTATATTTAAGTACTCTGCTACAAAATTCGTTAGCAATTCTTTTCAGGGATTTTTTGTAGGATCTGCTTTTCTGAATAGTGAAATGGGTAGATAGGAAAAATCCATATTTAGAACATTGACAATATCAATTCAGTGTTATCTTGTGAATGCAGGGTCTAATTAAGGCTACCACATTTAGCAAACAAATATATAAGATATGCAGTGAAATGTGAATTTTAGGTAAACAAAAAATTTTAAAAGTATAATTATGTCACGCGTAATAAGCATTTTGAGATATACTTTTACTAAAAAACAGTCCATTGTTTATCTGAAATTTATAAATTAACTGAGCTTTCTGTATTTTATCAGGCATCTCTAAATCTAAAATAATCTTATTATTTGTTTCTGTTTTGTTAGAAGTTTAAAAAATTTTAAATATGTAAAAATTTCAAGAAATGTATGTTTATTCCTGAGATCCTAAAATGTCACCACAGTGTGTCTGGTTGTGGATATGTTTATCTGTGTTCTCTTCAGAATAAGTCAGTCCTTAAACCAATACAGTACTGTAAAGTAAAATATAGTAAAGATAAAAATTAAAAAAAAGAAAGTTAAGTCTTCTATTTGTCTTCATTTCTGGGATTGAAGAAACATTTTGCTCTGCCAGTTTCTTCCCTCTACTTTTCCCTACTCTTTATAGAACTCCCATTAGACAGATGTTGAACCATGACACATAATTGTCCTTTTATTCATTCCGTGTCTGTCTGTTTGCAGTGGAATCAGGAAGAATTTTTTGGCTTATTATCTTTGTGCATTAATTCAGACTTTAGCTATGTATATTCTGGTATTTGCCTGGTCATTAAAAGCAAAAACCATCATAATATTATAAAGTAATTATCCTCCAATTAAAATAAGTTAATAGAAATATAAAAAAGCTTTCTTTCTGGGAATGGTGCTTCCTTACAGACTAACCTTTCTGTCATGGCCTCTTTGATTTTAGAAGTTTTTCTCTTTCATTAACCTGTTTATAGCCGCTTTGTAGCTCACTGTGCAGCATGACTGCAGAAGGAAAGGAGACTGTGTTCCTCCAGACAAACTCTAACCCTATTTGTTACATCCACTGACTCTGAGCTTAGTGGTCCCTGTACTACTCTACTATTATGGACTGAATTGTGTCCCTCCAAGTTCATGTATTCAAGTCATAACTCCCAATAACTTAGAATGTGACTGTATTTGAAGACAGAGCCTTTCAGAGAGGTAATTAAACTTAAGTGAGGCCATTAGGGTAGGCCCTAATCTAGTATGGCTGGTGTCCTTGTAAGAAGAGGGAGAGAAGCCAGAGATGGCACTCAGATGAAAGACCACAGGAGCATCCAGTGAGAAGGAAGCCATCTGTAAGCCAAGGAGAGAGGTCTCATGAGAACCAAACCTGCTCACACCTCGATCTTGGTTTCCAGCCTCCAGAATTATTGTTGTCGTTGTTGTTCAGTCACTCAGTTGTGTCCAGCTCTTTGCAACCCATGGACTGCAGCATGCCAGGCTTACCTGTCCTTCACCATCTCCCAGCCTTACTCAAACTCATGTCTACTATGGCGTTGCAAAGAGTCAGACACGACCGAGTGAATGAACAACAAGAGCAATGTTCACCGGGTTGGTGACGCCATCCAACCATCTCCTCCACTGTCACCTTTCCCTCCTGCCTTCTATCTTTCCCACCATCAGGGTCTTTTCCAGTGAGTCAGCAGTTTGCATCAGGTGGCCAATATATTGGAGCTTCAGCTTCAGTATCAGTCCTTCCAATGAATATTTAGGGTTGATATCTTTTAGGATTGACTAGCTTGATCTCTGTGCAGTCCAAGGGAATCTCTAGAGTTTTCTCCAACACCAGAGTTCAAAAGCATCAATTCTTCGGCACTCACCCTTCTTTATGGTCCAACTCTGTCCATAGACGACTACTGGAAATCCCACAGCTTTACCTATCCAAAACTTAGTCAGCAAAGTAATGTATCAGCTTTAGAATAAGTTAAGTTTGTCATAGCTTTTCTTCCAAGGAGCAAGTGTCTTTTAATTTAGTGGCTGCAGTCACCCTCAGAGGTGATTTTGGAGCCCAAGAAAATAAAGTTTCTCTTTATTTGCATTGTTTCTCCATCTATACGCATGAAGTGATGGGACAGGATGCTATGATCTTAGTTTTTTCAACATTGAGTTATAAGTCAGGTTTTACTCACCTCTTTTATCTTCATCAAGAGGCTCTTTAGTTTCTCTTCACTTTCTGTCATACTTCAGTTCAGTTCAGTTCAGTATTTTCTATCTCTGTTTTTACATTTCTGCAATCTAGTGTCAGTTTTGTTTTTATGTTGCCTTATAAATACATTTAGCTAAAATAACTCTTTGGCCATTTTATGGGATTTTAAGCAAGAGGGGACATGCAGAAATTCTCAATCTACTAAGTCTATATAAACTTACAGAGTTATCTATTGATAATGAAATTATATTATGCCTTGACAAAAACCTTTTGATGACATTATATTGTTAACAAAATGAGGTCCAGTGTCTTCTGCATTTGTTTTTCCATGACTTCATCTATTTCCTATGTCTGTCTTGCTAATCTTTCTCTTCCTCTATCATATTAGCTGCGATGTGTGCTCCAGGCCTGTCAAACTCATTGAAGTTCTATTTTTTGTGTGCTATAATGTTTCACTTTGAATGAAGTGTCCCTTTATACTTTTGCCTCCTTCATAAAGCTTTACTTACCATTCAAGATGTCAAGCAACTATGTCTTGGTCTGTTAATGCTTTCCTCTCCTCAGTGAGATGCTGAGATCTGCCACTGGTACCACCAATATAAATTTTTTTTAAATGTCCTTTTTAACATTTTATTGCCAGGTATTAAGTGATCTCTCTATGGCTTCCCAGGTGGTGCTAGAGAGAAAAACTCACCTGCCAATGCAGAAGACATATGAGATGTGGGTCCGATCCCTGGGTCAGGAAGATTCCTTCCTGGAGGAGAGCATGGAAACACACTCCAGTATTTTTCCCTGGAGAATCCCATGGACAGAGAAGCCTGGTAAGCTATAGTCCATTGGGTCACAAAGAGCTGTACACACCTAAAGTGACTTAACACATAAGCATGTTTGTTTGTGCCATTAGAGAGTGAATTATTTGAGGATCAAGGCTAATTATCTTTGCAGCCACATTGACTGAGATATGACTCAGAAGAATAATTGCTTAATACATGAATTAAAAATGAGTAAATGAGAGTATTAAAAAAACATGAATGGTTGAGTCATTTTTCAGGGACCACAAACCAATCCATTATTATTTATTTTAAACTTAGCATTTTCATTTTGATTCCATTTCATTGCTATTGATTACTGCAGTGTGTTTTAAATAAAAATTGGCCAGGAGAAACTTTAAATCACTTAACCTCCTTTGTATTTACTAAAAACATAAGTAAAAAATTACTTAAATCTTAGTTAAAATGTAAGTCAGTGTTTCTTATATTTAATTTATAACACTGTGGGTAGATTGCCTTGGGGCATCCAACAGGAAAGCAAAGGAATCCGATTTGCCACTTGTTCAGCTCTGTATAGTCCAGAATGCTTATCCTGAAAAGGACACCTATTCAAAGAGGAGAAACAATTATCTGCAAGTGAAACAGGTAATGAAGTTTTCTCTGTGCTATAATTTTAATTTAAAGAGCATGTTTGAAAGGCTAAGAGACCCAGACAGGCAGATATTTCTTTCTTCACAGTTATAAAATCTGTCACATCTTAGAAATACTCCCCCATTGAGTGGCAATCACAATTTTTATTCTAAAGGTTCCACATGCATGGCATATTATGTAATGGACAGCACTTCAGAATAATCTAATGAAAAGAGAACTCTTTTCCATGCTAATAAACTTCAGATTCTGCTTGTTTCAAAAAAATGAATTCAGGCTTTGAACTGCTGAGGTCCACATAAATTCAGGTTATCCATACAGCCGTGCGGAAAATCTCCAAGATGAGTTCTTTATTAATAGCGAGAATGAGTGAGTCAGTCAGCTCGTTTAATGATCTGGCCCATAATTTGAATCCATTGAAAGTTGCCTGTTAGCACCTCTGGGGGGCTGGATCCAGCATGACCTTGACTTGTGATAGCCTGAATTAAATCCTGGTATGATAGTTCCCACAGAAGCTTTGTTTTTAGCATTTGGCATGCAAGCAGACTCCTTGAGCAGCCTAATAGTTATTACTAACATGAAAATTGTAAGGAAGTTGAAGGAAGGTTATGCTAACATGTAAAATTTATTCAAATAAAAAAGAATGGTCAATTCTATGAAACCTGGTAGAGGTCTGTTAAAAGTAGTAATGTTCATGCAGGCATTTTCATTAGGCTTCTGCAGGATATTTTGTATACATGTCTATTCCTTAGAATTTCCTATTATTTAATACATTTATGATATATATTATAATCACATAAATATATATGTGGTTGACTCTTTGCAGCCCCATGGACTGCAGCCCACCAGGCTCCTCTGTCCTTGCGGGTTCTCCAGGCAAGAATACTGGAGTGGGTTGACATTACCTTCTGTAAAAGAGTAAAAAATAATCTCTCCACTTAGGGGTGTGCTTGTGTGCCTGCTAAGTTGCTTCAGTCCTGTCCTAGTCTTCTCCAGGGAATCCTCCCGACCCAGGGATGGAGCCCATGTCTCTTATGTCTCGTGGATTGGCAGGATTCTTTACCACTAGGGGCCACCTGGGAAGCCCCCACTTATAGATGATCTAAGTTTTATTCTCTCTTGGTAACTTGAACTTGTGAAACCTTTAAGGTTTATAATTCTTACCATATCTTTGGTGATAATTTACAGTTTAAACTCTTTTGTTGATTTCTGCTCTACAGCAAAGTAATTCAGTTGTATATATATATATATATAGTATTTTATTTTTATATATTCTTTTAAAAAAATATCCTTTTCCATTATGGTTTACTATAGGACACTGAATATAGTTCCCTGTGCTCTACTTAGAACCTTATTGTCACCCATTCTATATGTAACGACTTGCATCTGCTGACCCCAACCTCCTACTGCGTTCTTCCTATAATAAAAGTCGAAAATTCCATTACATTTGAAAGTTTGAACTTTTAAATATAATAGACACTTAAATTTTTTTCAGGACTCATGTATCTTAAACATCCTCTTATCATACTTAAATATAAAAATAATCATTTTCATATGATTTTTAGGTTTTGTGACATTTCTTCCTCTTTTTTTCCATGCTCCCACCTCACCATTTCACTATAGGGATATGACATAACTCTATGAAAGAACAAAACTTCTTTACTGGAAATTGATGACATCAAGGGCCACTACAACAGCTTGATAATGGAAAGTATATGAATTTCCTAGGGTTGCTTTAACAAAGTACCATAAACTAGGAGCTTAAAAAGACAGGTATTTATTATTTAGTAGACTTGAAGTCTAGAAGTCGAAACAAGGTGTCAAGAGAGGTATGCTGTCTCTGAAACGTACAGGAGAATGCTTCCTTGCCTCTTGTTAATTACTGGTGGTTTACTGGCAATTTCCGGCGTTCCTCGGCTCGGCAGTGAGCCATTCTAGCCCTCCGTCTCCGCGTGGGGTTCTGTGTTCCTCCCCATAGTCTACTAGCGGTGCCTGTTTGCCTCTGTGCCTAAATTTCTCTTTTTTGTAAGGCCATGAGTCTTGTTGGATTTTGGCCTGCCCTAATGACCTCATTTTAACTTGACTACCTCTATATTTCTAACAGCAACGTGTAATTTTTTCTTTGATAATGACTTGGAGACAATGATAACAGTATTATAATACAGTGTAGATACTATAAAGTGATTTTATTTGAAAGTGCCTCTTACTGTGAATCTAACGTGTATGTCAGAAAAGATATGAGGGGCCGCTTTAGACAGACGTGAAAACTAGAAATGGTCAGCGCTGAAACGCTGCCGCTTTTAGCTGTAGCAGGTGGCAGCACTTTTATTTTTGGCATGTTATTGTTGTTTGTTGTTGTTGTTGTTTTGCTTTATAAACCAAAAATGATTTGATTTTATCAAAGTGTCTTCAGTTTGTTGTATTTATGACCACATCACCTTAGAAATTGCATAACTTCAGGGGAATGCACAATGCAGACTTATCTAATTTTTTGGATATTAATTTTAGGGATCTTCAGTCTTCTAACTTGAAGTCTCCAACCCTTTGAGGGCAGAGTAAAGCACTTTTACATTTTAATACTCTCCATAGTGTACAGGTTCTGGACTTTATCTCTGTCTCTTTTTTTTTCTCGCTTTCTGAATTAGTGAATAGCAAAGTGAGTTACTTGTAAGTAACATGAGTTGGCTCACAAACTCAGACATCCATGATTTCCCAACAATTCTCAGTCAGATAGAGTTCAATAATGCAATTATTTCACTATTGGGAGGGGAAAATTGAGTTTATAAAGTCAAATAAAAATCAAATAAGAATAATTCTCTCATTTATGACTATTGCTGCCAAGTGAAAATCACAGAGGGAGTTCTCTTTGAGGGTAGCACACAGATATCTAATGGAAATATGGTAGGGATAAGGCTCATTGTGATCAGATGAACAGATATGTTAGACAAGTACATAGCATAAAAGGATTAGAACCAATAATTTTTTCTAGGCTAACACTGGGCTCTAAAGTATGATTTTACTTGATTTTGGATTCTGTGACTAAATCTGCTGAAATATTTGTTCAATTTAATTTATTCTAGTTCATTGAGATAGTCTCATATGCACTATACAGTTGTTAGATTCCATAAAAACTGATTTTTGCAGGTAGATGATCATTCAATCCTATCTAACCATTCCATGGTTATAAGATGTGTATAAGAGACAGGCTTTAGCATAGTCAATCAAGCAGAACTAGATATTTTTCTGGAATTCTCCTGCTTTTTATATGATCCAATGGATGTTGGCAATTAGATATCTTATTCCTTTGCCTTTTCTAAGTCCAGCTTATACATCTGGAATTTCTTAGTTCACATACTGTTGATTTTGAGCATGATCTTGCTAGCATGTGAAATGAGTGCAATTGTGTGGTAAGTTTGAACATTCTTTGGCATTGCCCTTCTTCAGAATTGTAATGAAAACTGACATTTTCAAATCCTTTGACCACTGCTGAGTTTTCCAAATTTGCTGGCATGTCGAGTATAGCACTTTCACAGCATCATCTTTTAGGATTTGAAATAGCTCAACTGGAATTCCATCACCTCCACTAGCTTTAGTCAGAGTGATGATTCCTAAGGCCCATGTGACTTCACACTCTAGGATGTCTGGCTCTAGGTGAGTGATCACACCATTGTGGTTATCTGGGTCATGAAGATCTCTTTTGTATTGTTCTTCTGTATATTCTTGCCACCTCTTCTTAATATCTTCTGCTTCTGTTAGGTCGTTACTGTTTCTTCCCCCTTGTTTGCATGAAATGTTCATTTGGTATCTCTAATTTTCTTGAGGAGATCTCTAGTCTTTCCCATTCTATTGTTTTCCTCTATTTCTTTGCACTGATCACTGAGGAAGACTTTCTCATCTGCCCTTGCTATTCTTTGGAACTCTGCATTCAGATGGGTATATCTTTCCTTTTCTTCTTTGTCTTTCACTTGTCTTCTTTCCTCAGCTATTTGTAAGGCCTCCTCACACAACCATTTTTCTCTTTTGCATCTTTTTCTTTGTGAGGATTTTGATCATCGCCTCCTGTACAAAGTTACAAACCTCCGTCCATATTTCTTGAGGCTTTCTGTCAGATCTAATCCCTTGAATCTATTTGTTGCTTCCACTCTATAATTGTAAGGGATTTGAAATGGGTCAAATCCAAACGGGCTAGTGTTTTCCCTACTTTCTTCAATTTAAGTCTGAATTTTGCTATAAGGAGTTCATGATCTAAGCCACAGTCAGATTCCAATCTTGTTTTGCTGACTGTATGGGTCTTCTCCATCTTCAGTTGCAAAGAATATAATCAATCTGATTTCAATATTGACCATCTGGTGACATCCACGTGTAGAGTTGTCTCTTTTGTTGTTGGAAGAGGGTGTTTGCTATGACCAATGCATTCTCTTGACATGTCTCTGTTAGCCTTTGCCCCGTTTATTTTGTACTCCAAGGCCAAAGTTGCCAGTTACTCCAGGTATCTCTTGATTTCCTACTTTTGCATTCCAGTCCCCTATAATGAAAAGGACATCTTTTTTGGATGTTAGTTCTAGAAGATCTTGTTCATCTTCAGAGACCTATTCAACATCTTCAGCATTACTGGTTGGGAACTAACCAGTAATGATAGCGAATAGTTTGTCTTAACACGAATTGAGATCTCTTTTTCCATTTAGAGATTGCACCCAAGTTCTTCATTTCAGATTGTTTTGTTGACCATGAGGGCTATTCCATTTCTTCTAAGGGATTGTTGCCCACATTGGTAGATATAATGATCATCTGGATTAAATTTGCCCATTCCCATCCATTTTAGTTCACTGATTCCTAAAATGTCGATGTTCACTCTTGCCATCTCTTTGACCACTTCCAATTTACCTTGATTCATGGACCCAACATTCCTGGTTCCTATGCAATATCGTTCTTTACAGCATCGGACTTTACTTTCACTATGAGACACAGCCGCAACTGGGTGTTGTTTCTGCTTTTGCTTAGCCTTTTTATTCCTTCTGGAGCTATTTCTCCACTCTTCTCCAGTAGTATATTGGTACCTACCAACCTAGGGAGTTTTTTCATTGTCATATCTTTTTTTGCTTTTCATACTGTTCATGGGGTTCTCAAGACAAGAATGCTGAAGTGGTTTGCCATTCCCTTCTCTAGCGGGCCATGTTTTTTCAGAACTTTCCACCCTGACCTGTCCATATTGGATGGCCCTACCTGGCATAGCTCACAGTTTCATTGAGCTAGACAAGGCTAAACAAATTGAATGAGACAAGTTAAACAAATTATTGTTGTTTTATGTTATGGCAGTCCTAGCAAACTTGTGTGTGTGAGTTTAGTCCCTCAGTAATGTCCAGCTCTTTGTGACCTCATGGACTGTAACCCCCAATCTTCTCTGTTAATGGGCTTCTCCAGGCAAGAATATTGTAGTGAGTTGCCATTCCCTTCTCCAGGGGATCTTCCTGACCTAAGGATTGAACCCAGGTCTCCTACATTGCAGGCTAATTCTTTACTGGCTGAGACACCAGGGAAGCCCAGCAAACTAGTATACCTACATTTAAAGGATGCTCTCTTGATATATATATATTTTTCTATCTCTGTTTTTACATTTCTGCAATCTAGTGTCAGTTTTGTTTTTATGTTGCCTTATAAATACATTTAGCTAAAATAACTCTTTGGCCATTTTATGGGATTTTAAGCAAGAGGGGACATGCAGAAATTCTCAATCTACTAAGTCTATATAAACTTACAGAGTTATCTATTGATAATGAAATTATATTATGCCTTGACAAAAACCTTTTGATGACATTATATTGTTAACAAAATGAGGTCCAGTGTCTTCTGCATTTGTTTTTCCATGACTTCATCTATTTCCTATGTCTGTCTTGCTAATCTTTCTCTTCCTCTATCATATTAGCTGCGATGTGTGCTCCAGGCCTGTCAAACTCATTGAAGTTCTATTTTTTGTGTGCTATAATGTTTCACTTTGAATGAAGTGTCCCTTTATACTTTTGCCTCCTTCATAAAGCTTTACTTACCATTCAAGATGTCAAGCAACTATGTCTTGGTCTGTTAATGCTTTCCTCTCCTCAGTGAGATGCTGAGATCTGCCACTGGTACCACCAATATAAATTTTTTTTAAATGTCCTTTTTAACATTTTATTGCCAGGTATTAAGTGATCTCTCTATGGCTTCCCAGGTGGTGCTAGAGAGAAAAACTCACCTGCCAATGCAGAAGACATATGAGATGTGGGTCCGATCCCTGGGTCAGGAAGATTCCTTCCTGGAGGAGGGCATGGAAACACACTCCAGTATTTTTCCCTGGAGAATCCCATGGACAGAGAAGCCTGGTAAGCTATAGTCCATTGGGTCACAAAGAGCTGTACACACCTAAAGTGACTTAACACATAAGCATGTTTGTTTGTGCCATTAGAGAGTGAATTATTTGAGGATCAAGGCTAATTATCTTTGCAGCCACATTGACTGAGATATGACTCAGAAGAATAATTGCTTAATACATGAATTAAAAATGAGTAAATGAGAGTATTAAAAAAACATGAATGGTTGAGTCATTTTTCAGGGACCACAAACCAATCCATTATTATTTATTTTAAACTTAGCATTTTCATTTTGATTCCATTTCATTGCTATTGATTACTGCAGTGTGTTTTAAATAAAAATTGGCCAGGAGAAACTTTAAATCACTTAACCTCCTTTGTATTTACTAAAAACATAAGTAAAAAATTACTTAAATCTTAGTTAAAATGTAAGTCAGTGTTTCTTATATTTAATTTATAACACTGTGGGTAGATTGCCTTGGGGCATCCAACAGGAAAGCAAAGGAATCCGATTTGCCACTTGTTCAGCTCTGTATAGTCCAGAATGCTTATCCTGAAAAGGACACCTATTCAAAGAGGAGAAACAATTATCTGCAAGTGAAACAGGTAATGAAGTTTTCTCTGTGCTATAATTTTAATTTAAAGAGCATGTTTGAAAGGCTAAGAGACCCAGACAGGCAGATATTTCTTTCTTCACAGTTATAAAATCTGTCACATCTTAGAAATACTCCCCCATTGAGTGGCAATCACAATTTTTATTCTAAAGGTTCCACATGCATGGCATATTATGTAATGGACAGCACTTCAGAATAATCTAATGAAAAGAGAACTCTTTTCCATGCTAATAAACTTCAGATTCTGCTTGTTTCAAGAAAATGAATTCAGGCTTTGAACTGCTGAGGTCCACATAAATTCAGGTTATCCATACAGCCGTGCGGAAAATCTCCAAGATGAGTTCTTTATTAATAGCGAGAATGAGTGAGTCAGTCAGCTCGTTTAATGATCTGGCCCATAATTTGAATCCATTGAAAGTTGCCTGTTAGCACCTCTCGGGGGCTGGATCCAGCATGACCTTGACTTGTGATAGCCTGAATTAAATCCTGGTATGATAGTTCCCACAGAAGCTTTGTTTTTAGCATTTGGCATGCAAGCAGACTCCTTGAGCAGCCTAATAGTTATTACTAACATGAAAATTGTAAGGAAGTTGAAGGAAGGTTATGCTAACATGTAAAATTTATTCAAATAAAAAAGAATGGTCAATTCTATGAAACCTGGTAGAGGTCTGTTAAAAGTAGTAATGTTCATGCAGGCATTTTCATTAGGCTTCTGCAGGATATTTTGTATACATGTCTATTCCTTAGAATTTCCTATTATTTAATACATTTATGATATATATTATAATCACATAAATATATATGTGGTTGACTCTTTGCAACCCCATGGACTGCAGCCCACCAGGCTCCTCTGTCCTTGCGGGTTCTCCAGGCAAGAATACTGGAGTGGGTTGACATTACCTTCTGTAAAAGAGTAAAAAATAATCTCTCCACTTAGGGGTGTGCTTGTGTGCCTGCTAAGTTGCTTCAGTCCTGTCCTAGTCTTCTCCAGGGAATCCTCCCGACCCAGGGATGGAGCCCATGTCTCTTATGTCTCGTGGATTGGCAGGATTCTTTACCACTAGGGGCCACCTGGGAAGCCCCCACTTATAGATGATCTAAGTTTTATTCTCTCTTGGTAACTTGAACTTGTGAAACCTTTAAGGTTTATAATTCTTACCATATCTTTGGTGATAATTTACAGTTTAAACTCTTTTGTTGATTTCTGCTCTACAGCAAAGTAATTCAGTTGTATATATATATATATATAGTATTTTATTTTTATATATTCTTTTAAAAAAATATCCTTTTCCATTATGGTTTACTATAGGACACTGAATATAGATCCCTGTGCTCTACTTAGAACCTTATTGTCACCCATTCTATATGTAACGACTTGCATCTGCTGACCCCAACCTCCTACTGCGTTCTTCCTATAATAAAAGTCGAAAATTCCATTACATTTGAAAGTTTGAACTTTTAAATATAATAGACACTTAAATTTTTTTCAGGACTCATGTATCTTAAACATCCTCTTATCATACTTAAATATAAAAATAATCATTTTCATATGATTTTTAGGTTTTGTGACATTTCTTCCTCTTTTTTTCCATGCTCCCACCTCACCATTTCACTATAGGGATATGACATAACTCTATGAAAGAACAAGACTTCTTTACTGGAAATTGATGACATCAAGGGCCACTACAACAGCTTGATAATGGAAAGTATATGAATTTCCTAGGGTTGCTTTAACAAAGTACCATAAACTAGGAGCTTAAAAAGACAGGTATTTATTATTTAGTAGACTTGAAGTCTAGAAGTCGAAACAAGGTGTCAAGAGAGGTATGCTGTCTCTGAAACGTACAGGAGAATGCTTCCTTGCCTCTTGTTAATTACTGGTGGTTTACTGGCAATTTCCGGCGTTCCTCGGCTCGGCAGTGAGCCATTCTAGCCCTCCGTCTCCGCGTGGGGTTCTGTGTTCCTCCCCATAGTCTACTAGCGGTGCCTGTTTGCCTCTGTGCCTAAATTTCTCTTTTTTGTAAGGCCATGAGTCTTGTTGGATTTTGGCCTGCCCTAATGACCTCATTTTAACTTGACTACCTCTATATTTCTAACAGCAACGTGTAATTTTTTCTTTGATAATGACTTGGAGACAATGATAACAGTATTATAATACAGTGTAGATACTATAAAGTGATTTTATTTGAAAGTGCCTCTTACTGTGAATCTAACGTGTATGTCAGAAAAGATATGAGGGGCCGCTTTAGACAGACGTGAAAACTAGAAATGGTCAGCGCTGAAACGCTGCCGCTTTTAGCTGTAGCAGGTGGCAGCACTTTTATTTTTGGCATGTTATTGTTGTTTGTTGTTGTTGTTGTTTTGCTTTATAAACCAAAAATGATTTGATTTTATCAAAGTGTCTTCAGTTTGTTGTATTTATGACCACATCACCTTAGAAATTTCATAACTTCAGGGGAATGCACAATGCAGACTTATCTAATTTTTTGAATATTAATTTTAGGGATCTTCAGTCTTCTAACTTGAAGTCTCCAACCCTTTGAGGGCAGAGTAAAGCACTTTTACATTTTAATACTCTCCATAGTGTACAGGCTCTGGACTTTATCTCTNAATTTTTTGAATATTAATTTTAGGGATCTTCAGTCTTCTAACTTGAAGTCTCCAACCCTTTGAGGGCAGAGTAAAGCACTTTTACATTTTAATACTCTCCATAGTGTACAGGTTCTGGACTTTATCTCTCTCTCTTTTTTTTTCTCCCTTTCTGAATTAGTGAATAGCAAAGTGAGTTACTTGTAAGTAACATGAGTTGGCTCACAAACTCAGACATCCATGATTTCCCAACAATTCTCAGTCAGATAGAGTTCAATAATGCAATTATTTCACTATTGGGAGGGGAAAATTGAGTTTATAAAGTCAAATAAAAATCAAATAAGAATAATTCTCTCATTTATGACTATTGCTGCCAAGTGAAAATCACAGAGGGAGTTCTCTTTGAGGGTAGCACACAGATATCTAATGGAAATATGGTAGGGATAAGGCTCATTGTGATCAGATGAACAGATATGTTAGACAAGTACATAGCATAAAAGGATTAGAACCAATAATTTTTTCTAGGCTAACACTGGGCTCTAAAGTATGATTTTACTTGATTTTGGATTCTGTGACTAAATCTGCTGAAATATTTGTTCAATTTAATTTATTCTAGTTCATTGAGATAGTCTCATATGCACTATACAGTTGTTAGATTCCATAAAAACTGATTTTTGCAGGTAGATGATCATTCAATCCTATCTAACCATTCCATGGTTATATGGTTAGAACAGTAATTGAATTTTAGCTTTCATGCTTCCTAAATATTCAGTATCCCTCATGAAAGAAATATCCAATGTATGTATTCATTGCATTTTCAAAGCATGATAACTGAGAAGAATCAAAATATGGTTTCCAGGTCAATTGTACCTTGGGATCACTGTGGGATTATAATACACATGTCTTTTATAAAATGTGTATCAAAATATTGTTGCCTCTTCCTTTTTAAAATACACACAGCCTATTATGCCTCTGCTACAGCTTTCAATATGTGATGGAATGAAAGGTGGGAATAGTTTCTCATTTATTACATTACCAGTTTAATAATTAGTTCATGACTCTGTGATTGTGGTCAGTTGTGGCTTTTCTAATCTATCCCAGGGTCAGCCAATTTCAAATAGTATTTCCAAATTGAAACCCGTTAATCTCTTTGGTCTGACTTCACTAAAATGTATTTATGGAACAGGTTAATTGGAGCTGCCGTATCCATGACTGTGAGCCAGTCATTTTGAATGATGTAGGTAGCATTAGCTCATGCTAGACCATGGCAGGCTCCTTTTCCAGAGTCAATGCCATATTCACATTCTGGACCCATGATGTGACTGAAGGGGTCCTCTCAGAATAGAATTAATCACACTATACCACTATTTACAGATGAGAGCAAAGAGGTAACTGAGTACAGAAGATGTGCATCATCCAAGCAAATGGAAAGTGCTCAACTTCTATGTTGAAAGAAGTCAGTAAATCTAAAGGGCTTGAAATGATGTAGCAGTTCATCTGTCTTTGGATCAGCATGGTTTAAAGGAGCTCTGTTTACAGAGTGAGCGTGTCCACATTTTTCAAATGGCTCTCATGATTAGAAATTCGTGTTGTACCGTCACGTTGATTTTTACAGATAACTGTGATGTGATGAGAGGCTCCATGTTTAATGTAACTACAGGATCTGACTCTAGCTTGAGTCAACTGATTATGCAGCATTTATTCTTCTCTTTTATTCACTTATCAGGAGTCTTTTGTAATGCTTCATGTTTTACATTAGTATTTATATAATTAATATTAGTGAATTATAATTCACTAATTATATTTATATGATTAATTATATTAACTAATTAATTAATATTAGTGAAGTTAATCATATTTTTCAGTTATGATTCACAGTCCACCAGCCTGGCACCTGCTAGCAAGCAGTTATCCAAAGTCAGCAAAGTCTATGCAGTAGTTTCTCCTTTAAGTTGGCCTCTCAGGCTATAAACAAATCCTTTCCCCCAGTGTATAGACTTACAATATTATTCTCTCCCATCTGCTCTTTTGCCTGAAGCTAATTCCTTTTAATGAACTTGTCTCTGTAATTTCTAGTCCCCATTTCCACAACTCTGAACTTAGTCTCTTATCCTGGATCAGCTGAAGATGCTGTGCCTTCTGCAGTTCAGATCTGGCTCTATGAGCCTACCATTCATTCTTGCATTTATTTAAGATTTTTGAGTTTTATTATTATGAGCTATTATTATTAATATTATTGTTACTAATTCTCATCAAATCCACAGTGGTATACAAAGAGGGCTTGATGTGAGCCGTGGGAGATGTTGGGAGATGTAAACGCACAGGTAGTGACAATGTTGTTTGATTTCTGCTTATCTTTGACTTTTGCTAATGTAATCACAGTCTTTCTCAATGTCTCCAAATAAGTCAAAAACAGATGAAAAATAACAGCAAGGTTTTAATTTCTGGCTTGTGTGCCCCTGAATGAATAATGACTGATACTGTTATTGAATTCACTGTGTGCCAGAGACTATTACATGTCGTCTGTTTTAATCTCTATAACAACCGTATGAGAAAACAAACAAACAAAAACCAAACAAGTCCTTTGAGGGAAAAAAATGTGATACAGAAAGTTTAAGAAACTTTCTACCTTATCGATCTGGTGAGCAGTGAAACTGCAGTTTGAACCTAGCCATATTAGTTCCAGCTGCAATAGCAAGATGCCACAGACAGGGTCACTTAGAAACAGCCTGATATTCCTCACAGATCTAGATGCTGGAAGGTCTAAGAATGGAGTGCCAACAGTTTGGCATCTGGTGAGAGCCCAATTCCTGGTTCCTAGACAGCCATATTGCTCTGTCTTCACATGGCAGAAAGGGTGGGGGATCTTCCCTGGGATCATTTTTATAGGGTACTAACCCCATTTATGAGGTCCCTAGATCCATCATCTAATCATTTCCCCAAAGTCCCACCTCAGATACTATCACATTGGGGGTTAAGTTTCAAAATATGAATTTTGGGAGGACACCAACATTCAGTCTATAGCTCCAACCAATCTAGATTTAGGGATATTTCTATAAACCCTAATGTATCTCATGTGAGAATGAGAGAAGAAGGCATTTCTATGAAATGAAATGAAAAGGAGGCATTTCCTATGGCATTTCTGTGTATCTTGAGTTTGAGAACACAGACTTACTAGGAGTATATATTATTTAGTGTTTCAAGTCTAGCATCTAAATTTAAATGAATGGATATGAGCAATTAAAATTGCAGTTATTACATATGGACCATGATTTACAAATATCTTAAAGACATACTTTTGAATAATTGAACAACACACTTTTCAGATAGTATTTGAAGAATTCTGCTCTATATTCTCTTTCTACCATAAAACTCCATTTGAGAGATTTCTTTTATTCTTTTTTTATAAGCATTCTTGAGCTCAGTATTCATGTTTTCTGGTGACCATGTTCATATGACATTTTATCAGTTCAGTTCAGTTCAGTTGTTAGGTCGTGTCCAACTCTTTGTGACCCCATGAATCACAGCACGCCAGGCCTCCCTGTCCATCACCAACTCCCGGAGTTCACTTAGACTCACGTCCATCGAGTCAGTGATGCCATCCAGCCATCTCATCCTCAGTCTTCCCCTTCTCCTCCTGCTCCCAATCCATCCCAGCATCAGAGTCTTTTGCCAAAGTACTGGAGTTTCAGCTTTAGCATCATTCCTTCCAAAGAAATCCCAGGGCTGATCTCCTTCAGAATGGACTGG
>SJYX01014966.1:215248-248950 GCA_006410675.1 Oreotragus oreotragus | reverse complement strand
GTAAAAATGTATGACACACAATAGATGTTTTAGGTACTTTTTGTTGAATGAGTGATCTAAAGAATGAAGAAAATCATATTAATCATTTCCCATCCATTGATCCCTTCAACTCTGCTCCTTGATTATAGATTTCCCATTTTTCCTTCTTATATTTAGAATTGAACCCAATTTCTCTCCCTTACTGCAACTCCCCCTGCCTTACCTACAGTGACATGCTTCTTGATTAAAACTTGCAATTTCAATAAGTGTCCCAATAACTGCTTATACAATGCTCTACATTTCAATGTTGTAAAGACATAGAACTCAGCAAGATAACAACTGAAGAGAAGAGGATTTGTCTCTAAGATCAGGAGCCTCAGAGTCTAGAAGAAGAGGTTGGGATGAGGACAAAGAGAGGTGACTCACAGAAGGACTTTTGGAGTACTCCAGTATGGTTCTTAGTCACTCTGGATAATAAGTGCTCTGAAGAAGCAGCAGATATGAGAGTGCATTCTACAGGGAGAAGAAAAGGAAGGGAGATAGACGTGGAATTAATCTCACAATCTCTGAAATTATTTTTTTAAAAGCAACAGGTCTAATAATGATAATATGCTGTCTGCTTTCTAGTTTCTAAATATTCTTAAAAAGCTCAGGTGCAGAATAATAAGCAAGGACAGGTTAAATTTGGAACAGGTTTTTCAGAATTAGAGCACCTTACTTTTCCAGTCCCTCATGCAGATGTGAAGGTTACGGAAATAGTTAAAAATCCTGAACCTATAATTAAGCCTTTTATCTTAACATTTTAACTGAGATCTTGCTTTGAAAAAGCTTTTGTTTCATTTCTTCCCCATTCCTGTCCCTACCGTTTTGTTTGAGAGAAGGCAGAAACATAGATGATGGAATAACACTGGATTAAGAATAAAACTAGCACACTAAGCAGCAAGTAAGATGTCTTTAGGAAGCATTTGTTTCTGTCTGTGCATTGAGTCTGAGTGAACTCCGGGAGTTGGTGATGGACAGAGAGGCCTGGCGAGCTGCGATTCATGGGGTCGCAAAGAGTTGGACACGACTGAGCGACTGAACTGAACTGAACTGTGCATGTGGCACCTATAGGTGGCTGGGCCCATGGGTCAGTGATCTTAATTATTTTTATTCTTTAGACCCAGGCGTATTCATTGTACTGGCTCTCCCTGTATCACTCTGAGTTCAGAATGTTACATCATGAACTTTTTCACAGCTGGGTTGATTGGCTATGCTATGTGCCAAGATGATAAAACTGGAAATACTTTTGTGTAAATTCTTTCAAAGCCTTATTTCTCTCTGTTTATACACAGCTTGTAACAGAGAGTGGTCAAAGGAAAAGAATACAAGCTTCCAAGAAAGCAAGTGTTATGTGACAGAAGTCACGAGAAAGCAAGGGAAAAAGTCCCTGACATTTCAAGGCAGAGGCAAGCCATACTTTTTCAGTTATGAGTAACTAAGACTTCCTTTCTTAAATTTTTATTTTATATTTGAATATAGTTGATTAACAGTATTGTGATAATTTCTTATGGTGCCATTTATGTGAGCACCTTAAGTCCACCTCATTTTCATCTTTGCTCCATCCATTCCACCAGGGCATCTAAGTATGATGGCTGCCATAGTTGACCTCATTGCAACTTAAAGACTTAATCTTTCCCCATTTTTCTCCAATGTGTTTTCCAAGGGGATAGGCTGCTTACCTGGCATACAGGCAAATGCAGGTGATAAAGGGCCAGTCCTTTCCTCTCTTCCTCCTTCTTACCACCTTCCAGGAATAAATGCAATGGCATCCCACTCCAGTACTCTTGCCTGGAAACTCCCATGGATGGAAGAGCCTGGTGGGCTGCAGTCCATGGGGTCGCTGAGTCGGACACGACTGAGTGACTTCACTTTCACTTTTCACTTTCATGCATTGGAGAAGGAAATGGCAACCCACTCCAGTGTTCTTGCCTGGAGAATCCCAGGGATGGCTGAGCCCAACGGGCTGCCGTCTATGGGGTCGCACAGGGCCGGACACGACTGAAGCGACTTAGCAGCAGCAGCAGCAGGAATAAATGTCCTCTTTGTCATCCCCTATCCTTCATAAGCCTATCCTATGCTTCCCTGGTTGCTCAGATGGTAAAGAATCTGCCTGCAAAGCAGGAGACCTGGATTTGACCCCTGGGTTTGGGACAATCCCCTGGAAAAGGGAATGGCAACCCACTCTAGTATTCTTACCTGGAGAATCCCATGGACAGAGTAGTCTGGCAGAGTATACTTCCTGGGGTCGGGAAGATGGGACATGACTGAGTGACTAACACTTTCATCTCCATCCTTCATAAGTCTAAGGATGATACTACAGTACAATTTCTTTCCAGGGAGCAGATAGAGTATGATTGGCTCTTGGCGTACACTAGAGTGATGCCTACAGTTTTAGTTTTGGCTCCCACCATAGGGAACCAGCCATGTGATGTGACTGCCAAAAAATACAGATAAAAGTTATGGCAATGCACAAAATTTCCCTCAGCCTTCTTTTTAAAGAGTTTGCCTACAAACAAAACTAATGACAATTATTTGTACAGATTAAATTATGTTTATCAAATTAATCAAATAAGTTAGTAAAAATTACATCGTGACAGAAATTTCTAAGCAGTCAAGAGAAAATGCAAGCTTTTCTGATCACCAGTCCTGCTGAGTTTTTGTGTGGTGCTGGTAGAAATTTAGATATCTTTATAGACTACAACAGTCTTTAAATTAAAAGCACCTTGTATTTACTATGAACAAAACTAGTGGAGGTGATAGAATTCCAGCTGAGTTATTAAAAACCCTTAAAGATAATGTTGATAAAGTATTGCATTCAATATGTCAACGTATTTGGAAAACTCAGCAGTGGCCACAGGGCTGGAGAAGTTCAGTTTTCATTACAATCCCAAAGAAAGGCAATGCCAAAGAATGTTCAAACTACCATATAATTGCAGTTATTTCACGTGCTGCTAATGTTATGATCAAAATCCTTCAAGCTAGGCTTCAGCAATATGTGAACCAAGAACTTTCAGATGTTCAAGCTGAATATAGAAAAGGCAGAGGAACCAGAGATCAAATTGCCAGCATTCATTGAATCATGGGGAAAGCAAGGGAGTTACAGAAAAAACATCTACTTCAGCTTCATTGCTTACACTAAAACCTTTGACTGTGTGAATCACAACAAACTGTGGAAAATTTTTAAAGAGATGTGAGTACCAGACCACCTTACCTACCTCCTGAGAAACCTGTTTGCCAGCCAAGAAATAGCAGTTAGAACCGGACATGGACCAATAGGCTGGTTCAAAATTGGGGAAGGAATATATCCAGGCTATATATCGTCACCTTGCTTATTTAAGTTAAATGTGAAATGTGTACATCATGTGAAATGCCGGGCTGGATAAATCATAAGCTGGAGTTAAGATTGCCGGGGGAAATAGCAACCTCAGATATGCAAATGATAACACTCCAATGGCAGAAGATGAAGAGGAACTAAAGAGCCTCTTGATGAGGGTGAAAGAGGAGAATGAAAAACCTGGCTTGAAATTCAACATTAAAAAAGCTAAGATCATGGCATCTGGTCCCATCACTTTATAGCAAATAGAAGGGGAAAAACTGGAAGCAGTGACAGATTTTCTTTTCTTCGGCTCCAAAATCACTGCAGACAGTGACTGCAGGCTGCAGCCATGAAATTAATAGACCCTTGCCCCTTGGAAGGAAAGATATGACAAACCTAGATAGTGTATTAAAAAGTGGAAACATCACTTTGCTGACATAGGTCCATATAGTCAAAGCTATGGTTTTCCCAGTTAATCATGTATAGGCATGACAGTTGGACCATAAAGAAGGATGAGTGCCAAAGAATCAATGCTTTTGAATTGTGGTGCTGGAGAAGACTCTTGAGAATCTCTTGGACTGCAAGAAATCAAACCAGTCAGTCCTAAAGGAAATCAACTCTGAATATTCATTGGAAAGACTGATGCTGAAGCTCCAATACTTTGACCACCTGATGCAAAGAGCAGACTTAGCCGGAAAAGACCCTGATGCTGGGAAAGACTGAAGGCAAAAGAAGAAGGGGGCAGCAGAGGATGAGATGGTTAGATAGCATTACTGACTCAGTGGACATGAAATTGAGTAAACTTGGAGAGGGTGGAGGACGGGGGAGCCTGGCATCCTTCAGTCCAAAGAGTTGCGTAGAGTCCATCTGTCTTAGTCACTGATGACAACAGCAATGTATCAACTGCACCGTCTATAATACTTTACCATTTTCAGTACCCTTTAGCATACTTTGTCAACAATAATTATAATGGGCAAAGTAGCTCCTTATTTTATGAGGCAGAATCTGGAAATCCAAGTGGTTTCACACTAAGGGAAGAAGCTAGAGCTAGAAAGTGAGCTTCACACAATGAGTTTATTACCCTTTATTATGGACTTTATGGTTGTGTTCTCCTAAAATTCATCTGTTAAAGCTCTCACCCCCCAATATAATGGTATTTGGAGATGGGGTGATAAGGTAGAATTAGGCTTAGCTGAGGTCATGAAAGTGGAGCTCTCTTAATGGGATTAGGTCCTCTATAAGGAGAGACACCAGAGGACTTGCTTTCTCGCTTTCTCTGTGGGCACAAAGAAGAGGTCATGTGAGCATATAGTGAGATGCAGCATCCTGGAAGCCAAGAGCAAAGACCTCAGAATAAAATATCCATCACAGGCACCTTGATCTTGGATGTCTCAGCCTCCAGTACAGTGAGAAATAATTGCGCGTTTTTTAAGCAGTCCATCTTTGGTATTTTGCTATGGCAGCCCTAGCAGCTAGCTGGGCTTCCCAGGTAGTGTTCGTGGTAAGGAACTGGCCTGCCAGTGGAAGACACAGGTTCGATCCCTGTGTGGGAAGATCCCCTGTAGGAGGGCAGGACAACCCACCCCAGACTTACTTGAGAATTCCATGGACAGAGGACCCTGGCGGGCTGCTGTCCTTAGGGTCACACAGAATTGGACACAACTGAACCGACTTAGTGTGCATGCATGAAGCACCAAGTAGTTGTTAAATGGCTAGGAGCCTATGTGACTTGAAGCTGTAACCAGTATCTGGTGTGTTATTATTTTATTCATTCATTAATTTTATACATTAATTCTTTCACTCCAAAAGCTTTCATTCAGTACCTGTTTGTGCCAAGAAGTATGCCCAGTTACAGAGATAAAAAATAAGCAAGCCATATTCAAATTGTTCACATTTTGATAGGGGAATGACTCACAGAATAAAATGATTATAATATTATTTGATAAATGCAATATTCAAGGTGTTTAAAAAGGAGCTTTGGAATCACAAAGGATCTTTGGAAGCACAGAGGAGCTCATTCAGCTTGAGGGGACTCAGGAAATGGTTCACAAGGAAGGTAACTTGGACGACATTTGAAAGTAGGACATGTGAGACTTGGAATTCATCCACCCAGCTGCATTCAAGGAGGACACAGCTGATGGAAGCGAGGAGGGCTGACCTCACTGAGGCAGGCGCCTGTAGGTTTGGGGCTGCATGCCTAGCCTTATGGTGGACAGCAACCTAGCATTACTGCCTATTCCAACATCCCCCAGAGAGTTTCTGTTAAACCCAGATTCTGAATCTTGACCCAGACCCGACCTACCTAAACAGACTCTCTGGACGCAATACAGTGGAATAAGCATATTTAATAAGCACTCTAGGTGACTCTAATACACGCTGAGGTTAGAATGAATAGCAGTGCACTCAGACGCAGGAGTAAAAAGCAGGCTTTTCTCTGTATTTCAGCATGGATGAATTCTGATGTCAGATTTCCTACACACTCTTTTACATGATCCTTTATACTCCAGTTTTCTCTTTGCAGCACTGAAACTTCTTCACAGCTCTACTTTCAAAGCATTCATGGAGTTAATACTGCTTTGTCAGTAAAATGATCTTTCCCTTTCTTCTTGATTAATAAGCAGAGCGTCTCTTTTTTTTTTTTTTTCCATCAAGCTGGTACAATTCTTTTCTACTTTTACCTGAAAGATCTTACAGTTGGCTAATAAGAACTGAGGCCACACAGCACCAAGCCTCGTGAACCATTACTGCTAAATAGAGATATATCCCTCTCAGCATCTTTTTATCCCACTCTCTCAAAAATCCCTCCCTGAATTTCAGCCACTTCACAGGCATCCATTGATGATATTTAATTTCCTCTGAAAATACTGAATGTATAATTAAGGTTAAGCTGCTCTAAGGGTTTTCCCTAGATTTGAGCTTGACTCTTCCTTCTGTGTGGAAGCATGTCACTTAACCTCTTTACTTCTCTTCTTCTGTCAGTGGAGAATGTCAAATTTACTTGCCCCAAGAAAAGCTTTCTGGATAGCCAGCAGCAGTGTTATTCAACTGTTTGGCACATAAAAAGTGCCAAATAACTGCTATGTGATGTGCTGGGCAAAGCTCTCTTCAGAACATCTGTGGTACCTGACCCTTTTGTGATTCTCTTTTCTTGACAAATTATGTCATAGTGCCTCACTACACATGAAGGAGCAACAATATATAATACACGATTAAAATGAAAATTTTTAACCATCTATGTTAAATAGGAACAAAGAACAACAGTAATGTGTCACCGCAGCTCCAGTTCCAGTTCAATCGCTCAGTGTGTCCAACTTTTTGCAACCCCAGGGACTTCAGCACGCCAGGCTTCCCTGTCCATCACCAAGTCCTGGAGCTTGCCCAAACTCATGTCCATCGAGTCAGTGATGCCATCCAACCATCTCATCCTCTGTGGTTCCCTTCTCCTTCCACCTTCAATCTTTCCCAGCATCAGGGTCTTTTCTAGTGAGTCAGTTCTTTGCATCAGGTGGCCAAAGTATTGGAGTTTCAGCTTCAGCCTCCATCCTTGCAATGAATATTTAGGACTGATTTCCTTTAGGATAGACTGGCTGGATCTCCTTGCTGTCCAAGTGACTCTCAAGAGTCTTCTCCAACACCACAGTTCGAAAGCATTAATTCTTTGGTGCTTCGCTTTCTTTATGGTCCAACTCTCACATCCGTACATGACTACTGGAAAAACCAAACCTTTGACTAGACAGATTTTTGTTGGCAAAGTAATATTTCTGCTTTTTAATATGTTGTCTAGGTTGATCATAGCTTTTCTTCCAAGGAGCAAGTGTCTTTTACTTTCATGGCTGCAGTCACTGTCTGCAGTGATTTTGGAGCCCAAGAAAATAAAATCTCTCACTGTTTCTGTTGTTTCCCCCATCTATTTGCTGTGAAGTGATGCCACAGTATTTGATGCCACCACGGAATTTGTTGCAATTTGAAACCCAGTATTTTAATGGAAGGATTTCGGAAAACACCAGAGAGCAATATGAGGTGTCACTGGGAACTTTCCATTCTTTCAAAGAACTCTGCGTCCCTATCTATTCAAAGGAAAAGAACATGTTCTGTATAATCACAGTGGCCTTCAGGACTGAGTTATTTTTGGTACTTTTGCCTTCTTCACCAGACCAGTTGATTATACAGAATCTTTAAATTTGTCTATATCCTCCCAATTCCACTCCTACTTTTCTGTTTTGTTTTATCTACTATACCACCTTCTCTCTATTGTGTTTTAATTGTTCCTTATCAGCTGGTCCATATGTTTCCTTTTCACATCTCTTCTTAACCATTCTTCACATAGGAAACAGAGTGAGTCTTAAAAAAAAAAAAAATCAAACCTCACTTTTCTGCCCTTAAATTCTTCATTGGCTTTCTACTGAACATAGGATTGTATGTAGTCTCCATACCATGAGTTACAGACCTGGCTATGTTGACTTCTGCTTACTTCTCTGGCCTCATTTTGAGCCATTATTTCACTGTTGCTCCAGTGAATTGTCCACCTTTTAGTTCATAGAATATACCAAGCTCTGTCCTACCTCAGAGCACCTGTATAGTGTTTCTCCTGCAGAACTTCTATGCA
This sequence comes from Oreotragus oreotragus, assembly GCA_006410675.1. NCBI lineage: Eukaryota > Metazoa > Chordata > Mammalia > Artiodactyla > Bovidae > Oreotragus > Oreotragus oreotragus. The sequence goes on along the minus strand of SJYX01014966.1, from coordinate 241,007 downwards.
ACATGTCTCACCCTTACTCATTATCACTCTTCATCTCAACTTAAATGTTATAAGATAGAGATTCTAAGTGACATATAAAAAAAATCTCAGCAGGTTTCTCCCCTTCATGCTTTAATAGACAACATGCTTATTACCTTCTAAACACTTTTATAATTTGCAGTTATTCATTTATGTATTCATTTGTCTAACGTTTGCTGTACCAGCTTGACCATAAGCTCCTTGTGAGCACAAGCCAGGTCTTTTTAACTTACTGCTGTGTACCTTGTGCAGAGAATATTGCCTGATAGTTAGTAGAAATTTAATAGATGGTTGTTGAATAAATAAATGAGTAATAAGGTAGATCTTATTTCTGAATGCCCTTTTGTAAAAGAGCTCCTGATTAGTTTGTATTAAAAAAATAAAAAAACCAAAACCCTAGAGATACACTGATAATAGGAGATGAAAGAGCCTCAATTAAATCTATGAGTGAAGATGTAATAAAGAGAAATGGAAGAGAGTGAGGGAAAAGCTGTTGAATAGATGAATAAGAGCAAAAGAAAACAGCAACAGAGGAAGCCCTCACTGCGGGCTGCCAAAGGAGTGATTATAATTTCTAACATTTGATTTGCAATTTTTTGATATGCCCTTGATGTAAACTCTTACTTAGCCTTCCTAAGTCTTCAGAAAGGTATGCTAATATGAATAGCAAATGAGTGTTTATGTTTTATGGGTATTGTCTATTTTTGCATAAGAAATTACCAGAAAAATTAGCACCTTAAAAATTTACATTGACTATCTAATAGTTTCTGTGGTTCAGGAGTCTGAGCATGATTTAGCTGGGTCCTGGATCCATCACACTTCAGGATCCATCACATGGTTGAATGAAAGTATTGGCCAGGACTAAAGTCTCATCGGAAGGCTTGCTCTCAAGCTGTTGGACTTAGGATATCTGTTCCTTTCCAGGTGGTTCTTTCCAATATGGCAGTTTGCTTCATTGAAGTTTGCAGTCCAGAAAGCTGTAGAGTGTCTCTGCTAAAAAAGATGGAAACCACAATCTTTTGCTACCTATACACGGAAGTTTGGCAATGTGCATATTAAATTTTCAGTGTCCTGTCAGTACATTCAGGATGAGAGGATTGTACTAGAAGTCATTGGGGGCCCACTTAGAAGTCACCTACCACAGTATGTTTCTTGATGTTTTGATTATGTGTGTGTATGTAAATCAAAGAGAGGATGACATTCAATATTTAAAATGACACAACAGGCTGTTGCAGGAACAGGATGTTGGAATGGAGTTATCCATGAAAACACATATTTCCTGAAAATATGAAGGGCATTTGAGACAGCCCTTCACAAGGTGTGGCTGCTACTGCTAAGTCGCTTCAGTCAGGCAAGAACACTGGAGTGGGTTGCCATTTCCTTCTCCAATGTGTGAAAGTGAAAAGTGAAAGTGAAGTTGCTCAGTCATGTCTGACTCATAGTGGCCTGGACTGCAGCCTACCAGGCTGCTCTGTCCATAGGGTTTTCCAGGCAAGAGTACTGGAGTGGGTGGCCATTGCCTTCTCCGTCACAAGGTGTGGAGAGAGGCCTGAATTATATTATTTGGTTCTCAAGGGATGCTTGGACCTTAGGTTCCAACATATTTCAATAATTTAATTATTCAGAGCATTGCTGTAACTCTCCACTTTTCCTTCCCTTACAAGTCCTTTGGAGATATAATAGACTCAGAAATTCTAAATATTGCCAGAGATTTAAGGGGATTTGTATAACAATTGTGAATAGAGGGGGTTTTACAAGGCTTTGCACCACAGAGTCGATTTGCTTTAGTGGAACAAACTTCACAAGTTATTTTATAGTACATCTTGGCTTAAGGTCTAACAGAAAGTTCTTTAGTGATCTAGCACTAACTTTGTGACTTGTAAGCTCCCTGACTGATTAAATTAGAAAGATGTTCTATTATAAAGATAATTATTAATGCAATTATCTAATATTAACCTGCTGTTGTTGTTCAGTCACCTCGTTGTGTCCGACTCTTTGTGACCCCATGGACTGCAGCACGCCAGGCCTCCCTGTCCCTAACTATCTCCTGGAGTTTGCCTAAGTTGATGTCCGTTGCTTCAGTGATGCCATCCAGCCATCTCATCCTCTGACGCCCTCTTCTTCTGCCCTCAATCTTTCCCAGAATCAGGGATTTTTCCAATGAGTCATCTGTTCGAATCAGATGACCAAAATATTGGAGCTTCAACTTCAGCATCAGTCCTTCCAGTAATATTCAGGGTTGACCTCCCTTAAGATTGACTGGTTTGATCTCTTGCTGTCCAAGGGACTTTCAGGAGCCTTCTCCAGCACCACAGTTGAAAGGCATCAATTTGTGCTTATTAACTTATATCACTCTTATTTGGGATCAGCTGAGATGTACTGAGTATTTATCTATGTGCCAGGTATTGTGTTAGACATTGTTTTCAGGTGCTAACATATAGAATGTTCAAAGGACTCTGGTGGACTAAACAGGTACAAGGGCTGATAGTAGAAAAGTCCATTCAAAATTTTTTAATTTTAGTTATTTATAAAATAATTATTCAAAATCATACAATAGGAAGCCTCTTTTATATATCAGTGTTATTGAAAGTTGATTCCAGGAACTCTCCATTTTTTTTTTTTCATGGCAATAATATAAGAATGCAATTTTGACAATAAATGGCTTTATTTGCTTGCCTGTGTATGTGATGGTTGACATTCTGAGATTAATGACACCTTCCAAAAAGAGCAGGTAGAAATTAGTGGGGCTTCCCTGGTGGCTCAGATGGTAAAAGAATCTACCTGTGATGCAGGAGACCAAGTTTGACCCCTGGGCTGGGAAGATCCCCTGCAAAAGGGAACAGCTACTGACTCTAGCGTTCTTGTCTGGAGAATCCCATGGGCAGAGGAGCCTGGTGGGCTACAGTCTCTGAGTCACAGAGAGTCAGACACGACTGAGTGACTAAGCCCACAGAGAAGTTATTAATGGTGTTACCTAGTTGCCCCACAGGGTGCTTTCCCTTTGGAACCACACGGGAGCTGGCTACATTGCTTCTATCAGTGACAGGGTTACTGAAACCTCAGTCAGGTGCCAGCTCCTTCTACTTCCCCCAAAGTGAAATCAGATGTAGCTTTTCTAAGTTGGGTACCCCACCCGTCCTGGTGTTTGTTCTCATTAAGCCCAAGGAAGGAATAGTCACTTTTTGCAAAAATTTATTTGCGATGGGAGTTGATAGAGGTACATTGCTCACAAGGGCCTGCTGTGGGGAGAATAGCTGACTGACAGCCTGATGCTGAGGCCATCATTATCCTAGATGGCTGCCAGCCAGTGGCTGAGCCTGGCAGAGGTACTGTGGGGGCTCGTCTCCAGCTTTGGACTCTTCTGATAGGTAGGGGCCCCCCTCCGGCCTGATGGAGGCTTTCTTGGTACTGTGTTTTGGTACAAGGCTCTTCTTACTCTGTTCTTTCTCCTGTATCTCCCTTCACAACTATCAGACCTGAAAGCTCTTCCCACCTATTTCTGCTCCCTCCTCCTTTACTGTTTGTACAGACCTTGACTCACTAAACCTCTTGAGCATGTCTAACGCCATCTTGGTGTCAATGTGTTGAAGGGTCTGAACAGGCCTGGGATGAGTTCACCATTGCAGGTGACAGTTGTGTCATACACTATTAGAGTGGGCATGCCCAGTATCTGGAATCGTCATGAAGAACTTGGGGTACTGAGGAGACTGGGAATGACACTGATACATACTTCACTTTGATCTAAGCAGGGTTACGTTTCGAGCATGCCATTTTATTTAGTAAATCAAAGCAGTGTTTTATCACATTAGAAGGAATCTTTCTTTTAAATATAGGATTTCCAAAATTGAAATGTGTTTTTCTAGGATAATTAAGTTATTCAGATTACTATGTTTGCAGTTTGTGACAGATGGATGAGGTGGTTCAATATAATATTAAAAAAAGAAAACACAATCAGTGGGTCCAGAAATGCATATTTGGATTGAGCTCATCTGTTTCCTGTGTTTTTAGATGTATTTTGATGTGTGCTGGGGAAGTTTGTCATTGACTGGGACCAAAACCCAGAATATGAAAACTTAGTTCATCTTAAGTTAGAACAATCCAAAACTGATACTTCCCCAGTAAAATCATGATAGCTTAAATTCACAGCAGGATTTATACACATCTTTTGAAAAAGGAGACATTTCTGGTCTCCATGATAGGAGAGTTCAAGTCCATCTTGTACCCCATTATATCCTCAGTTGTCTGTATCATGTGTCATGTAGGGTAGATGGTCAAAGATATTTGGTGAAAAAAAATGAAGGTCGTTATAATCAGGATAGTTTTAATTGTGAGTAAATGTGACTCTGTTTTGACTGTTTTTATATGTAGAATAATCTGGTAATCACGACTGGTTACAATCGTCTCTGTTCTGTGATCTGTGTTTCTTTAACACTGGGTTCAGTTCAATTCAATTCAGTCGCTCATTCGTGTCCGACTCTTTGTGACCCCATGAATTGCAGCACGCCAGGCCTGCGCAGTGGTAATGATCCATCTGCTAATGCAGGAGATCCAAAAGATACAATCAGATCCCTAGGTCAGGAAGATTCTCCCGGAGGAGGAAATGGCAACCCACTCCAGTGTTCTTGCCTGGAAAATTCCATGGGCAGGGGAGCCTGGTAGGCTATAGTCCATGGGGTCCCAAAGAGTCAGATACACACACACACACACACAAAAAAAAACACACACACACACAAAAAAGAGTCAGACACAGATGATTAACTGAGCACACTACTTAGGTGATCAGTGAACAGGGGATTGATGTTGATAGGTATTGACTCACACATGACTTTGTTTCAGGATTTTTTTTTTAAGTGATCAAGGTGAACTACCATAATAAATGTCTTATTGTTCAGTCTCCTAAGTCATGTCTGACTCTTTGTGACCCCATGGACTGTAGCATGCCAGGCTTCTCTGTCCTACAGTCCTCTTTTCCAAAGGGGGGCTCTTTGTGTCAGGTGGCCAAAGTATTTGAACTTCAGCCGCAGCATCAGTCTTTCCAATTAATATGCAGGGCTGAGTTCCTTTAGGATTGACTTTGATCTCCTTGCTCTCCAGGGAACTCTCAGGAGTCTTCTCCAGCACCACAATTCAAAAGCATCAGTTCTTTGGCACCCAGCCTTCTTTACGGTCTAACTCTCACATCTGTACATGAGTATTGGAAAAACCGTAACTTTGACTATATGGACCTCTGTCTGCAAAGTGATGTCTCTGCTTTTTAATACACTGTCTTGGTTTGTCATAGCTTTTCTTCCAATGAGCAAGTATCTTTTAAAGTCACCATCTGCAGTGATTTTGGAGCCAAAGAAAATAAAATCTGCCACTGTTTCCACTTTTTCTCCATCTATTTGCCATGAAGTGATGGATCCAGATGCCATGATGTTAGCTTTCTTAATGCTGAGTTTCAAGCCAGCTTTTTCATTCTCCTCTTTCACCCTCATTATGAGGCTCTGTAGTTACTCTTCATTTCTGCCATTAGATTGGCATCATTTGCACATCTGAGGTTATTGCTGTTTCTCCCAGCAATCTTGATTTCAGCTTGTGCTTCATCCAGCCCAGCATTTCACATCACGCACTCTGCACTTTAGTGAAATAAGCAGAGTGACAATATACAACCTTATCATACTCCTTGTCCAATTTTGAACCAGTTAGTTCCATATAAGGTTCTAACCACTGCTTCTTGACATCCATACAGGTTTCTTAGGAGACAGGTAAGGTGGTCTGGTGCTCCTATATCTCTTTAAGAAGTTTCCACAGTTTCTTGTGATCCACACAGCCAAAAGCTTTAGTGCAGTCAGTGAAACAGAAGTAGATGTTTTTCTGAAACTCCTTTGCTTTCTACATGATTCAGTGAATACTGGCAGCTTGATCTATGGTGCTTCTGTCTTGTTTAAACCCAGCTTTTACATCTGGAAGTTCTCAGTTCAGATACTGCTAAAGCCTAGCTTGAAGTATTTTGAGCACCTTGCTAGCATGTGAACTAAGTGAAAATGTGCAATAGTTTGAACATTTTTTGCTATTGTCCTTCTTTTGGATTGTAATTAAAACTGACCTTTTCCAGTCCTGTGGCCACTGCTGAGTTTTCCANTCCTCTGCCTTTCCTAAAACCAGCTTGAACATCTGGAAGTTCACTGTTCACGTACTGCTGAAGCCTGGCTTGGAGAATTTTGAGCATTACTTTTCTAGCGTGTGAGATGAATACAATTGTGTGGTAGTTTGAGCATTCTTTGACATTACCTTTCTCTGAGATTGGAATAAAACTGACCTTTTCCAGTCCTGTGGCCACTGGTGAGTTTTCCAATTTTGCTGGCATACTGAGTACAGCACTTTCACAAAATCATCTTCCAGGATTTGAAATAGCTCAACTGGAATTCCATCATCTCCACTAGCTTTGTTTGTAGTGATGTTTTCTAAGGCTGAGTCAGACTAAAAAATGGGTTATTGTGGGTAAGAAAGATGTATCTATCATCACTAACACTCTGGGCATGGATCATTAGAATTTTAAAGTTAAAAGGGATTTCAGGAATCATCCTGAACAACCTTTTCTTGATGGTGAACCAGTCTATATTTGAAAATTCCATGTTAAAAAAAAAAAAGAACTTAATGTTCAACCCTTAAGAGCTTACATTCAGAAAGAAAACCTGGGACTGTAGTTACCACAGCCGTGGCGCAAGGGTCAGAGAACACGTGGCTTTTGTTTTCTCACCTACTGGTGTCCAAAGACCTCATTTTAACGTACTCACACCCAGGGCCAGACCCTCGAGCCACTAAAGAAAACCCAAGCAAGAATGGCCCCAGAGCCTGGCCCTCCTCTCTGGCCCGCACCCCTCCACCAGTTTCCTCTGCTGCTTCTCCTGTTAACTGCTACCCATCTGACCTCAGAGTGCCTTTATGCATCCCTTTGATGTCTGATCCTGGCCAAGCCCTTGGAACCCTGGGACCTAGCCACCGTGCAGATTCTGGTGTCACCACACACCACCCCCTGCTTGCTGTTTCAGCCCACCAGGTGCTCAAGCTTGAACCTGGGCTCTACCTGGCTGTCTGTCCCTCCTCCCTCAGCAAACTCTGCCACACACACACACACATATCCTCATTCAACCTGCCAGTCTTGTCCCCTCTAAAATATTCCTAGTTCCATCCTCCCCATCCCCACTGCCTGGGAAGAATTCTCCAGAGCTACTCAAATGTAATCATTGTCTCACAGACCTAGAAAACAAACTTAAGGTTATCAAAGGAAAGTGAAGATGGATAAACTAAGAGCTCGGCATTAATACACATACACTAAAAAGTTGGCTTAAAGCTGAACATTCAGAAAACAAAGATCATGGCATCCGGTCCCATCACTTCCTGGGAAATAGATGGAGAAACAGTGGAAACAGTGTCAGACTTTATTTTTGGGGGCTTCAAAATCACCGCAGATGGTGACTGCAGCCATGAAATTAAAAGACGCTTACTCCTTGGAAGAAAAGTTATGACCAACCTAGATAGCATATTCAAAAGCAGAGACATTACTTTGCCAACAAAGGTCCATCTAGTCAAGGCTATGGTTTTTCCAGTGGTCATGTATGGATATGAGAGTTGGACTGTGAAGAAGGCTGAGCGCCGAAGAATTGATGCTTTTGAACTGTGGTGTTGGAAAAGACTCTTGAGAGTCCCTTGGACTGCAAGGAGATTCAATCAGTCCATTCTAAAGGAGATCAGCCCTGGGATTTCTTTGGAGGGAATGATGCTGAAGCTGAAACTCCAGTACTTTGGCCACCTCATGCAAAGAGTTGACTGATTGGAAAAGATTCTGATGCTGGGAGAGATTGTGGGAAGGAGGAGAAGGGGATGACAGAGGATGAGATGGCTGGATGGCATCACCGACTGAATGGACATGAGTCTGAGTGAACTCTGGGAGTTGGTGCTGGACAGGGAGGCCTGGCGTGCTGTGATTCATGGGGTCACAGAGTCGGACACAACTGAGAGACTGAACTGAACCTAACTATATATAAAATAGATAAACAACAAATTCCTACTGTACAGAACAGGGAGCTATATTCTATATCATGTCATAATCTATAATGAAAAAGGATCTGAAAAATAGACTTCCCTAATGGCTCAGTGGGTAAAGAATCCGCCTGCAATGCAGAAGACATAGGTGATGAGAGTTCAATCCCTGGGTGGGGAAGACCTCCTGGAGGAGGAAATGGCAACCCACTTCAGTATTCTTGCCTAGGAAATACCACAGACAGAGGAGCCTGGCAGGTCATAGTCCATAGGATCCCAAGGGTCAGACGTGACTTGGCAATGAAACAACAACAAACACACACGTGTATACATATGCATGTATAACTGAATCACTTCACTGTATACTTGAAATTAACACATCACTATAAATCAATTATATTTCAAGAAAAAAGTCTTTTATTGTGATTATTATCATTTTCCTAAACTCTTAAGGAATCCAAGAGCAATCTCCACTCACTGCCAGCCTCTATTTTTAAGGTACATTGCAACTCCTGAGTTATCACCTAGGAAAATTCTCAATGTGCTCTGTTTTCTCATAATCAACAAAATATGGTAGATTCATGTGACACATAAACTCTTAGTGCATTGTTTATTCCCTGGGATGGGGGTGGCACACGTGCAATAGGACTTCCGAATTCTTGAGACTGTACCCCAGGCTGCTAGAGTTGGGATTTTAATACACAACCTGTGTCGTGGGCCCCTGGGCTGGAGGGTGCAATGCCACCAGAGTGGCCAGGGAAGCAAGATTCACCTTGAGCCTTCTGTGCTGAAAGTGAGCGGTGACCCCATGTAGGGAGCTATAGCCCTGCTCTCAACCTTTGCTCCTTCCCACCCTGGCTTTGTAAGAGAAGTTTACTTCCTCGCCTAGTGGGTGTCAGGCTTTGCCAAGATGTGCAGAGGTGACAGTGTGCCCGTTCAGAACCCAGGTCTTCGAGGACACCACATCTTTCCTCATCACATTCTTGAATGTCCTCAACCACAAGAAGACTACGCCCTGGGTCATCATTGGTTCCCTGATGGGAGGCAGATGAAGCCTGAACCCACCCACAGCTTGAAGCCAATCTCCTCTCACTGATCTGCAGTCCCACAGTTCAGGAAGAAGGTATCATTTCTGCTTTATGTAGCTGAAATGTCAATACAGGGTATTGCAGGACATCATGAAGCTGGTATCTGACTCATCACCCTGCCAGAAGCTGGGAGTGACACGAATCTGCACTGTCTGTGGTGGAGGGACCCCCTGCCTTCAGCTCCACCAGCAACCTTGTCAATTGACTTGACTGGATGCTCCCTGTGAATGGCAGGATTTCATGGAATCGCTGCCAGCCTTTGGTCCATATCTCTCATGCCTAAGAACCTACTAGTGAGGAGACAACAGATGGACAAACCTATAAATGAATGTGGGAAAAAGGAGGGTGGTCCTTGGTTATTATCCTCTCTTGGCCAAGAGGTCTGAATGTTTCTCCATGATGGTCCCTGTACCTCCAGGACTGGAATTCAAGTGTGTTCCTCTTCCCCTCCAACAAGACTCCATAGGAAATAAAGACATCAGACCTCATACAGTGTCTTTATAGCTCTGTGTGAAACCCAAGTCGTCCTAACAGCTTTTGGGTAAACTGTCCCACTGATTGGATGTCAATTTAGATGATCTGGGCCAGAGACAAGTCTGGAAATGGGCCTGCTGGCTCCTGAGCTTCCACTTGACTGTGGGCTCGAGTGTGGTTCCTGCTCAGGCTCACCATGAAAGCCTCTTTGGTCAGGGCTAGAGGCACAAGTAAAGCTTTTGAAAGTTGGCTGCACCTCTTGGTGTGTTGTTTCTTGGGGTGGGGGTGAGGGGTGGATTACACATAGTGACCTGATTAAAGAAATTGCTTGCAGGCAGTTTTCTGGCAGAACATGGTCAAGGCCAGTGGAGAGGAGTTTTAGAAAAGACCATCTTTGGAGCTCAAAGGGTTTTGGCAAGACCATGTCCCAGCAGGAGCCCCATCGCTTCCGGGAAATGTTTGGAAAACACACAATGTCTTTGGCTTCCACAGATGTTTATGTAGTGCTGACTTCAGATATAAATATCTCCCACTTTTTTAAACCATCCTATGTCATTTTGGAACATGCTCATTGCCATTTTCAATCTTCTTGCAGCTTTTAAAGTGAAAAAAAGAAATGAAGACTTTGCAGACATGAAAAATGAGAATAGAGAATATTTCTTGAACATCCATTAGGTACCGAGCACTTGTTCTTTTATATCTCGTGGAGTCCATACCAAAAAAAAAAAGAAAAAGAAAAAGAAAATCAAGGAAGTAGACAGGAATATCAGCTCCATTTTCCCAGTAAGAAAAGTGAGCTTGGAAAAGTTCAACAGCTGGAGCAGGTATTGGGATGCTAACTTCCCTGTCCATCTAACATCAGGATTGGTTCCCTTAGCTGTGGCATTGAGATGGAAGCATGTCATGAATTGTGGAGTGCTGGTGGGCTGCCGTGTATGGGGTCGCACAGAGTCGGACATGACTGACATGACTTAGCAGCAGCAGCAGCAGCCTGTAACACAGGAGAAGGCAATGGCACCTCACTCCAGTACTCTTGCCTGGAAAATCCCATGGATGGAGGAGCCTGGTGGGCTACAGTCCATGGGGTCACTAAGAGTTGGACACGACTGAGCGATTTCACTTTCACTTTTCACTTACATGCATTGGAGAAGGAAATGGCAACCCACTCCAGTGTTCTTGCCTGGAGAATCCCAGGGATGGGGGAGCCTGAAGGGCTGCCATCTATGGGGTCCACAGAGTCAGACATGACTGAAGTGACTTAGCAGCAGCAACCTGTAACACTCATCTCTCACAAGATGTGTAAGAAGAAACCAGCTCAAGACAGACCACCATCGCAAGTGGTGATGACCCAGATCCCAGCATCAGTTAACTGATAAATCCATTAATTAATCCATTAATCAACAAGGAACTAAGTAACTTCTGTGTGAAAGATGCTGGCACCTGGTAGACACATTCTCGTGCCCAGCCTGAAGCAAACTTACTTGCAATAGTAAGAATTTATAAATAGATCTACATTTTACATTGTGAAGTTTTTTAAGTTTTCTTATCCATTAGGAGAATATGGCAAAATATTTACAGATGAAAAGATTAGCTTCAAAATAGTCCAGATTAAAGAGTGATGAAGCTGGGTGATAACTCTATGAGGACTCATTGTACTATTCTATTTTAACATATGCTTTAATACTTACATAAGAAAACTTTTTCTAAAAGTCTTACAATAGGTCTAATGGTTTTAGAAATGAGTTGAATTAAGGAAAGGCAAGTTAGTATATTAAAGATAAAGCTAATTTAAATGGACAATTAAAAATAGATCCATTCAGAAACTGGTTTCTATGATAAACTGAAGACAGTGTCTGAAGTGAAGTGAAGTTGCTCAGTCGTGTCCAACTCTTTGCGACCCTGTGGACTGTAGCCCACCAGGCTCTTCTGTCCGTGGGATTCTCCAGGCAAGAATACTGGAGTGGGCTGCCATTTCCTTCTGCAAGGGATCTTCCCAATCCAGGGATCGAACCCAGGTCTCCCACATTGCAGGCAGACAGTTTAACCTCTGAGCCACAGGGAAGCCCCCTGAAGGCAGTGTCTAGTTTCGTATAATATTGATGACAGAATCATAATATGACTTTCCCATAATTCTAAGAAAATCAAATGGCATTGGGATCTGCAGCAAGAAGCTTCGGTTCAGCCACCAAGAAAAGTAACTTAAGACCCCAGACTCTCCTCATAGTAGGATGACATGGTAATTCCCAAAAGAAGAATATTAGGTCCAATTTGAGCCCAGAAAGAGACAGCTGTGGGACCACCCAGGGCTTGCACGTATCTCCCAAAGGGAGCTTCTAGGTGGCATCAAGAGAAGGGACATAGAAAGGAGAGCTTAGACTTTTCTCTTCTTTCAGGATTTTTTTTATGTGGTCCTTTTTAAAAAATCTTTATTGAATTCATTATAATATTGCTTCTGTTTTATGTTTTGGTTTCTGGCTGCAAGACATGTGGGATCTTACCTCCCTAACCAAGGATTGAACCCACACCCTCTGCATTGGAAGATGAAGTTTTAAACACTAGACTGCCTGAGAAGTCCCAGGATTTTCTCAGAAATATGTGAATGCAAGTTCATATTTGAAATATTGAGGCACAGAGAAGCAAAACATCATCTGGCTATAAGAATAAGACAACAGCAAAAACTCCAACAGATAAGCGAAAGCCAGATCAGACACATAAGATAGTGCAGAGGAAATGCTCCCCATTTGTTGAGAATGAGAAGAAGACATCAATTATCTCCAACCACTGACCCCAGAGAAGACATCACACAAAAAGGAGCAGTAAAGAGAAGTCTTGACAAAGGCTTCCCTGGGGGCTCAGACAGTAAAGAATCTGCCTGCAATGCAGGAGACCTGGGTTCAGTCCTTGGGTTGGGAAGATCCCCTGGAGGATGGCATGGCAACCCGCTCCAGTATTCTTGCCTTGAGAATCCCCGTGGACAGAGGAGGCTGGCAGGCTACAGTCCGTGGGGTTGCAAAGAGTAGGACATAACTGAGCAGCTAAGCACGTGACCAATGGAAATAAGGAAGGGGGAGCTTTCCAGGCTCAGGGAGCTGCATATACAAAGTTCAGAAGCATCAGAGTACAGTGCTGCTGCAGCTGCTAAGTTGCTTCAGTTGTGTCTGACTCTGTGTGACCCCATAGATGGCAGCCCACCAGGCTCCACTGTCCCTGGGATTCTGCAGGCAAGAACACTGGAGTGAATTGCCATTTCCTTCTCCAATGCATGAAAGTGAAAAGTGAAAGTGAAGTCGCTCAGTCGTGTCCAACTCTTAGCGACCCCATGGACTACAGCCTACCTGGCTCCTCCATCCATGGGATTTTCCAGGCAAGAGTACTGGAGTGGGGTGCCATTGCCTTCTCCGTCAGAGTACAGTGACCACTCACAAAATAAAGACTGGCTGGTAAGTGTGTACAGAAAAGGGACGCCTTCTACACTGTTGGCAGGAATGCAATTTGGTACAGCCACTATGGAGAACTGTATGGAGATTTCATCAAAAGAAAAACTAACGATAGAGTTACCATGTGGTCCAACAGTCCACTCCTGGGCATACATCTAGACAAAGCTGTAATTTAAAAAGATACATGCATCCCAATGTTCACAGCAGCACTATATGCAACAGCCAAGACACGGAAGCAATCAAGTGCCCATCAACAGATGAAAGGATAAAGAAGGTATGGTGTATATATACAATGGAATATTACTCAGCCTGAAGAAAGAACGAAATACTGCCGTTTGCAGCAACATGGATGGACCTGAAGAATATTACATTTAGTGAAAGAAGTCAAAGACAAATACTCTATCACTTATATGTGAAATCTAAAAAACACAAACGGGTCTATATACAAAATAGAAACAGACTCACAGACATAGAAACAAACTTATGGTCACCAGAGGTGGGAGGGAAGCGGAGAAAGACAAATTAGGGGTATAGGATTAACAGATACAAGCTACCATACGTAAAATAGGTAAGCAATGAGGATATACTGTATAGCATGGGGGATTATACTCATTATCTTGTAATAACCCATAATGGTATATAATCTGCAAGAATACTGAATCACTGTTCTGTATACCTGAAACTAACACAATATTATAAACCAATAATACTTTAATTTTAAAATTGCCTAGTAAGAAAGAAAGAAGGGAAAAAAAGAAAGAGAAAGAGAGATGAGGGGAGGAGGAGCAGGAGGGAAGAAGGAAGGAAGATAGACAGATATACATAGAGAGATAATCAGTGTGTTAGGTCAAGGATGTGTGAAGTAAGCTGATTGGACATCCAGAAGTTGGTACTCTATTCTGCAGGCAGTAGGGAGCCACTACAATGACCTGTATTTTGGGAGGGCAGAGTTGGCGGCTCTCTGAGATTAAACAGGAAAGGAAAGACGTTACTGGAAGTAGGTGGCCTAAATGGGTGAGGGGGTGCAGTCAGGGTCTGAAGGGGAGAGGACTGGAGGACTGGCTGGCCAATAAGATGGGTCCAGCAGGGAAGGACTGCTGACAGGGCAGGACAGGGCGCTAATCCTCAGGCGTGCTCAGTATCCTTCTCCTGTGGGTGTCTTCCTGCTGGGGAGGCAGCTGATTTCAGGGGCTCTACAGAATCTCCTGGTTCTAACATCACTCACTCTCCTACCAAGGTTTGCCACGGCCAAAACTGGACGCCCAGTTCAGGAACTCTAGGACCAGCCTTTAAAATAGATCTCTCCCCTTCCACCAGGAGTGAGTTATGTTTCCTACTCTCTTGAGTTGCCAATGTTCCTGATCCCCTATTTTTCCTGATTAAAGGAAGCCTATTTTATAGATTGAGCAGGATGACTAGGGTGCAAGGAAAATCACAAGACTCCCCCATAAATCCAACTTGATCCAACAGTATGAAAGACAGACTGAGGAGACTTCCCTGCTGGTCCAGTGGTTAAGACTCCATGTTTCTAGTGCAGGGGACACAGGTTTGATCCCTGGTCAGGGAGCTAAGAACCCGCATGCCGTGAGATGTAGCTCAAAAAAGAAAGATGGACTGAGAATTTTAGGGTTTTGTCCCCTTCTTAGTATGAAGCCCCGGTTAAATGTGTTAGACATGTGGGCGTCCAACTGCAGCGGTGGAGATCAATGAGGGTTGGGCTAGCAGGACAGTGCAGAGATGCCCCCAATTCCCAACCAAGGAGGCATTAGGAAGGATCAACCCTCAGAAAAATCTCATACACAAATTCTCTCCTGTCCACACCCCAACCACCATCCCATGGAGGCCTGGATCCAAGACTCCTGTGGTCTGCATCTGGTTGAGAGCTTGGGGCAGGATCCCTGGGGGAGGCAGAGAGGGGGAGTTTTGCTCCTTGGTAGCCTGTTTGGAGAACTTTATTTGGCCAGAAAACAGAAGCAAGCAGGGGTGAAAGGGGCAAGGATAAAGCAGGGGTGAGGTTAAAGCATGCTGTGAACTTGGCAAAGGAACCCTGTGAATTCCGAGATAGGAGAGCTGCAAGAGAAGAGATGGTGAGCTGAGGGGCCACCAGCATCTTTCCAATGAGTGGCAGCAAAACCTGCATTAGAAAACTCGGCATTTCCAAGTGACTTCAAATGACTTGATTGTTTGAAAAATAATTGATGGTTTCTAAACAGTTACAGGAAATGGACAATTTAAATGAAACCCACATGTAGCTTTGGTTTCACATTTGTACTGCCCAAATTAGTAGAATAGCTTTTGTCTAACTCACTGCATACCTGGCTCCGTACATGTGGCAGGGTTAGCAGCAGTATTTAGGTAACTGCGATGATAAAGTAGTAATTTTAAAAATCCCTTCAGTCTTCACATGATACCAGGAAAATGAGTATCATTTTCTCACTTCTCAATTCCATTCTCTACGGAAGGTGTTTCCCAGGCTTAAGGCACACCTCAGCCCTTTTCTCATTCACCACAGTCTGTGATAAGAAAGAAACAAGAAATATTGCTTTGCATTTAGGATTGGATGTGTTTATGCTGAGATTTTAGCCTTAATAGGAACAAAAAAATACAGTTTAAAATAAAAAATACAATTTTTAAAAATAGTTAACTCCATTTTGTGTGTCACTTCAGGAAAAGACTTCCCAGCTCCAACTTGTGGGGAGATGTCAGCTAGACGTGGGGTCTGCTCTTTTACTGCATCTGCTTCTCATAAACCGACGTGTCACGAGTACTCTCATCACCGCACCGGAGAAAATTCAGTTTGATTTCTACTTTTCTACACCATGTGGACTATAGTGGAATTCTAGAAATCTGGTTATAATTTAATCCGGTGTAGATTACATTGAGATGAGACCTGACGGTTCTTTAGTAACCGTCTCAACAAATTGATGCGTGTACCAACAGCTGGGGTACCAGCCAGAGAACCAACAGCCTACAACAAAACGCTCTGAAATCACATCATGGGGATTTTCCCTGCAGGAGAGGAGAGGTTTTTGAGCCACGCCAGGGTGGTGGGTCCAGGCCACTATTGCTGTCAACCTATCACTTCTGAGCCAAGTAAATCCAATGTCTCCTGATCCCTGCGTCTCTGGAAAAGGACCCAGTATCCGGACCTGCCTTGAACATCTTCATCCGCTCTGATGGGAGGGGCCTCTGCTCACCCAGCCCCCAAAGCCCTTCTTTCCCTCAGACTTTGCTGTTGCAGGTGACAAGGAAGGTTAAGAGCAGCCTCCTTCAACATCCCATCAACTTTCCTGCTTCTTCCCTCTCCCTGTCCTTGGTGTTCAGTGCCAGTTACACACACTCACATAATCATATACACACATTCATACACTCACTTACACTCACATACACACAATCACATACACACCACACTCTTAAACTCACTCTCACACTCACCTTCACATACTCACATATACATGCATACACTGTCGTAATAACACATACATGCACATACAAACACACACACACCAGCAAGTCGACAGACTATGTCCCAGTGGGACATGCACAGTTAAGCCTCTGAGACCCGGCCCTCCTTTGTGCCCCCAGTTGCTCTCTTTGCCCCTCTTCTCCACTTTTTGCTCTTCCTTCCCCTTAAAAAAAAAACCTGTGCAAACACCAAATGGTTCCCACTGCCTGGACTGCAATCAGGGGTTTCTACATACCATGAACACTCACCATGAACACCTCCTCCATCCACCCACGTACATCCACCCACAATCTGAGCTGGGCTTTAGACATCATTATATTCTACACATTCAGTTCAACATCACTGGAGATCCATTAAAATAACAGAAATAAATATATAATCTAAAACAGATATAAAATATGCAAATTACATAAATACAAAATTCTAAACCCACAGAGAGAAGGAAATATAATAACAAAAATAAATCTGGAAACTTAATCAGTGGCAATAAAGGAGGAAAAGAAGCATAGAAAATTGGGCCAGAGAGAAATTCAAAAGTAGGATGAGAATAGGCGAATTCAAACATATCAGTAATGACAATATACAACAATGATGTATCATCCATCAAGTGGAACTGGTGAGATTTAAATAAAACAAAAAAGGAGTCCAGCTCTGTACTGTTCACAAGCCATGCACTTAAGCTAAGGACATGAAAAGGCTGAAAGAGAAGATAGAAAAATAAGTGCCAAGCAAATATCAATTACAAACAAGCTGAACTAATTATGTTAAAATCAGACAAAATGAACTTAAATACAAAAAAACAGTAATGTCCACATCTTCAAAAAGCTATGACAATTCTTTTTTTTTTTTTTAAGGTTTTTAAAATAACATTTATTTCTTAAAAGTTAACGTGTGCATAATAGGAAACCAAAAAGCACAAGAAGCAAAAAACGAAGTCATTCATAATCACAAGCAGTTTACCGTTTGACATGTCCTTCTAGGTCTCATTTGTTTATTTTCACAACTAAGCATCCATTTTTATGTAATTAAGACCGTACAGTTATGTATCATGCTGTTTCACACATCATGAATATTTACCATTTCAAAGTCCCAAAGCTATGAGTATTTTGATAACCAAGAATACACTACACCAACTCAATCTGGAAGGAAAAAAATGTAATCTTGCCTTTCTTAGCAACAAAAATTTCAAAGACAAAAATGGCAACAGGCCTCTAGATAAACATATTGGCAGAGCTATGATTAAAATACTACATTCCCTTAATGTTCAATTAAAAAGCGACATAAAGCAACAGAGTACACAAAGTATAATAGTTCTAAGAGGATTCATCATCTGATCTAAACTATTAAGGTATTAGCAAGGAGGTATGTTTCTGCTGAATTATTAAACAATGCATTCCTACAATACAGCCAGGAGATGCACACACATCAATGGTTATCATCAAAATATAAACGTGAACGCATCCACATACAGTCCTCCCTCTATACTTCCTTCCTCCCCTCAGCTGCCAACCTAAATGAGCAAGTCCTGATGTACATTTCTCAGAGAAGGTATAATTCCAGGTCCAAGATGCTGCCTTAAAAAAAAAAAATCAATTCTAACATAACAAAGATATTTACAAATTGGTTAATTCACTAGTTCTACTTTATATCATACTTTGTCACCTCAGGACATCTAAAAAACTTGAGTGCACCTAATGAAGTAGCCTCAAAATATACAAAACAAAACTTGAAAAAACCAAAATGTGACATTGACTTATTATAGTAGAAAATTCCAAATTGCTGCTCTCAATTACAGACATGGTCCACAGAACAAAAGAAACCATTAAAGACTTAGCAGTTAAACAACTGCTGTTGAAGATGTTATATAGTTAATATGGTGACCCTGTGAAAGTGAAAGTGGCTCAGTCGTGTCCAGCTCTTCGCGACCTTACGGACTATACAGTCCATGGAATTCTCCAGGCCAGAATACTGGAGTGGGTAGCCGTTCCCTTCTCCAGGGGATCTTCCCAATCCAGGGATCGAACTCAGGTCTCCTGCATTGCTAGTGGATTCTTATCAGCTGAGCCACCAGGAAAGCCCATGATGACCTTATTGGTATAAAATTAGAATAAGGAGGAGAATGAAAAAAGAAAAAGAGGGGTAAGCAAATAAAAAATAAAAAGAACTCCTTGAAAATGTATGGCATTTATCCAAATAGCTACTGCAAAATCAAATTATAAATGATACAGTCTTTCATAATAAGCTATGAAATATTTTATATCAAAGTGTATGGGATAAAGGACTAAGGTATACGCAGAAGGAAATGTATAGAACTATTGCATTTATATAACAAGGAGAAAGACTGAAGATAAATTATCTAAACCTTTAACTCAAGAAGCTAAAAAAATCAAAATACACCTACAAGTAGTAGATGAAAGGAATGAATAAAGATAAAAGTTACTGAAACAGTAAGCTGAACAAAGTAGCATTAATCTATTAAGCCAAAAGCTGCTTATGTGAGATAGGCAGTCTTGGAAAATCTGATCAAGAAATTGGAAGTGAAGAAACAAATAAGCTTAGGAATAAGAAAAATCTAAAACTGTAAAAGAAACATTTTGGTTATTAAGACTGACCTAAGAAAAAGTTAAAAAGTAGATGACAAACCTTGGAAGAAATCACAAATGCAGTCAAAGATTTATTTTAAAGGGGAAAAAAAGAAAGACAAGGCCCAGACAGATTTTATGGGCGAAGTTCTACAGAACATTAAAGAAACATACCTTATAGACCTTCCTGGCAGTCCAGTGGTTAAGACTTCACTTCCAATGCAGAGAGTGCCAGTTCAATTCCTAGTCAGGGAACTAAGATCCCGCATACCTTGTGGCCAAAAAGCAAAAACATAGAACAGAAGCAATATTGTAACAAATTCAATAAAGACTTTAAAAATGGTCCCTTAAAAAATCATGTTAAAAAGTATAATAAAAATTAAATTTAAAAAATTTTAAAAAAGAAACCGATCCTACAGTACAAGAGATGTTCACAAAGACAGGAAAAAATGAAAAAGGACCTGATTTATTTTATAATATAAGCCATGTTAGCCAATTCAGGAGAAGACAACTCCAGAAAATAAAATAATGTACTCTTCTCTTCTGTGAATAAGCTAAGTCACTTCAACTGTGTCTGACTCCTTGTGAGTCTATGGACTGTAGGCTGCCAGTCACCTCTGTCCATGGGATTCTCCAGGCAGGAGTACTGGAGTGGATTGCCATACCCTCATCTAGGGGGTCTTCCCCACCAAGGGACTGAACCTGAGTCTCTTCTGTCTCTTGCCTTTGCAGGTGAGTTCTTTACCACTAGCACCACCTGGGAGGCCCAAATGCACGGGTAAAAATATTAATTTAATAATCTAACATTGAATTCAACAGTATGTATTTTAAAGTAATATACTGTATCCTAATAAGGACTCTATTAAAATTCAAGATCAATGCAAAATTACAAAATTTTATGTTAATAAAATTGTATTAATAAATGTATTAGAAAAATAATATGATAATAAATGTATTTTGTAAGGACTCTATTAAAATTCAAGATTAATGCAAAATTACAAAATTTTATGTTAATAAATTGTATTAATAAATGTATTAGAAAAATAATATGATAATCTCAATAGAGGTAAAAAAATGATTTGATAAAATTCAAAAGGAATTTTCATTTTAAAAAATTTAGCAAATTAGACATCAAAGAAAATATCCTAACTGCCATTTCCTATCCATTGCCAACAAGCATTCTGCTTAATGGTAACACATTCAAAGGACAAGACTGACCTCTCCCACCCTAACCACCCAATATCCTGTTGGAAGTACTTGCCAGCACAAAAAATATTTTTAAAAAGACTCTAGCAGACAATAGGACACGACTGAAGTGACTTAGCAGCAGCAGCAGCAAACAATAGAAAATCTATTATTTTATATGTATGATATGATTATATAGAAAATTCCAAATTAATTAGCCATTTTTTGCATATAACTGAGAGTCAAGAAGAGTGACTGAACGTGAAGATCAACATGCACAAATCATTTAGGCTCCTACTTACCAGCCAAACAAATAAACAAAAAGAGAGAAAAATAAGAGAAAATAGAGTAAAGAATTCAATCTATAATGGCAACAACAACTAGCAAATGTCTAGAAATAGAAATAAACAAGAAAATTCAAATCCTGTGTGAATAAAATAATAAAATTTTCATAAAAGGAAGACCTGAATAAGTAGAGAAATAGGCTGAGGTCTGACAAAGACAGATTTACTATGAAGCTAATAAGTTTTAAGCCACTTAGAGATAAAGCTCCAGATCTCAGTGGACGTTCCCATCCAACAAGTCATTCAGGGTTTTAAGTCCCTTCTATCCTGTAGCCTACCCTAGGAATTAAGGGCTTCCTTGGTGGTTCAGATGGTAAAGAATCTGCCTGCGATGCAGGAGACCCAGGTTCTATCCCTGAGTCAGGGAGATCCCTTGGAGAAAGGAATGGCTTACCCACTTTAGTGTTCTTGCCTGGAGAATTCCATGGACAGAGGAGCCTGGCAGGCTATAGTCCATGGGGTCACAAATTTGCTTATTGCTGCACACCAGATTACTTTCAAACTTAGTGGCTAAACACAACAATAAATATTATCAGTTTCCATGGGGAAGAAATTTGAGAGCAGCTTAGCTGGGTGGTTCTGCTCCAAGTCTGTTATGAGGTTGCACTTAAAATGCCAGCCAGGGCTACATCAACTGAAGTCTGGACCACATATAAGAAAGCCCCATCACATGACTGAGGGTTTGTGCTGGGAGTCCACAGGGGTCTCAGCTCTCCACTGCATGGACCCTCCATAGAACTGCTTGGTGTCCTCATGACACGGCAACTGGCTCCCACCAGAGGGAGTGATCCAAGAAAGGGCAAGACTGAAGCTCCATGGCTCGTGTGACCTGGCCTGGGAAGTTCCAGTGTCACTTCTGTACTACCCTACGGGTGATACACACCCAAAGTGTGGAGGAGGCGTGAACCCCAGGAGGTAAGATCAATGGAGGTCCTCATGGAATTTGGCCACTACACTCTCCTCTTCAAAACATGGCATCCAGTGTCATTACAGAAATGGAAAAAGAGCCCAGAGGATTGCTCGCGAGTTCTTAGGGGCCAGACCTGGAAGTGGCCAGCATTGTTCCTGCTCACACGCCTTGGCACATGACCCCACCTAATCCTAAAGGAGGCTGGGACATGAACCCTTGCTGCGTGACCCTGGAGAGGACAGGGGTTTGCAGATCCGCCCATGGTTGGACTGCAGGTACATAATCCAAAGACCCATGGTTGCAGCTGCTCCTGCACTGTTAGGACCTCCATTTTTTTCCAGGTACATTTTGTCATAAGTCCCAGAGTGTTCAAGAGGGAGGTTTTATTGCTTTTTGTTTTTTAGAGGAAACTGGAATGACAGGCCATGGTTGAATGAAGCCTTCCTTCCCTCTATGAACAGCTCACTCAGGATGCCTTGAATTTGCATAACTGCCAGGTGGCAGTTCCCCATCCAAAGTCCTTCATCGTCTCCTGGACAATGACAATGAGGTGGCCATCACAACCACAAGGACATCAAGGGTGCGCACACCCCGAAACTTCTCTCGAGCCCCTGTGGACCCTGTGCTTGCTCTTCACTTGTGTGGTCTCATTAATTCTCAGAACCTCTTGAGGTAAAAATACTATGATTAACTCCACTTTACAGGTGAGGAAAATGTGATTTTAACAAGATTATTCTGCCCCAGACCTCACAAGCCAGAAGTGACAATGACAGATGTGGGATTCAATATCTGTCTCTGTCCCTGGACACCCCTTTCTCTGCCGAGTCCCCCATCTTTTGCAGCCCCTGTGAATAAAAATAACACCTAATATGTACTTTCACCACCTCAGTCTGCAGTGCAGTATGTTGGTGCCTCAGACCCTGGGCTCTGGGGTAAGACTGAAAAGTTCAGATCCCAGTCTCGGTTTTGTCCCCTGTGACATGGGAACAATAACATGTGTCTCCTAAGACTGCAGTGAGGATGTAACTGACTGATGCTTGCGATGCGCTTTGTCACCGCATGTCACCCACGGCCGTGGTCCTGAGACCTGCTGGGTTCTGGATCCAGTCTACGTCCCTCCCACATACCGGCTCCTTGAATTCTCACAGTTCTTCAACAGGCCCAGAAAAGCTCCACAGAATGTCAAGGTCCCAGCCTCCCTGCTGAGGTTGGCATCAGACTGAACTAGCGCAAATTATGCTCCTCTGTTGCTTAGATGGACTTTACAAGGAATAATGAAATGATTGTGAAATCAATCCAGAAAAAAAAAAAAAAAACTTGCTCATGGACACTTTGGGGTCAACACAGCTGCTTAGCACTGTAGGTCACATTTCAGAAAGGAAAAATGAAACATTTTTGTCTTCAAAGACCTTGAGTTTGAACAGAAATGTGAGTTAATTATACTGCAAAGCAGAAAGAAACCCCTCCAGTAATAGTGGTACTCGGAGGGAGCCAGGGAGGGCATGAATGAGGCCGCCTCGTGCATGGCATCAGGCATCTGAGCCGGACCCTGAAGGCTGAGTCAGGACTTTGAGAGGCACTGGGGTAAAACCATTCCTGTGTAAGAGAACAGCTTGGGAGAAAAAAACAACAAACAAACACAACTCTAGTCCTAGAGTTTGACGTGTGTTTCAGATGTCAAGTCTGCTGTGGTTAGAAAAAGTGGCGCCTGTCCCAGGAACATGAACTCTTCACAATATGAATAATAGCTGCCATTCTGTACAGGCAAGAAAGAAGTCCATGGCCAAATACATTGGGGAACACTGAGCGAAGCAAAATTCAACAGGTTTCTTTATTTCAGAACTTCTCTGAGTCTAGGATGTGCTGACGGACCTTTTGACTATCCAAGAGTGGGACAAAGTGGGCTGTGTTGTCCGATTTCTTACCCTGAAACGCTTAAGCAGAGGAGCACCCCCAAGGTACTCACGCTCCTTGGAATACGCTTTGAAAATGCACAGATACTCAGGAGAAGGAGATGACCGAGGAGGAGAAGGGGAAGACCGAGGATGAGATGGCTGGATGGCATCACGGACTCGATGGATGTGAGTCTGAGTGAACTCCGGGAGATGGTGATGGACAGGGAGGCCTGGCGTGCTGCAATTCATGGGGTCGCAAAGAGTCGGACACAACTGAGCGACTGAACTGAACTGAACTCAGGAAGGGCTGGAAAAGAAGTAAAACTAAGACCTGGAATGACAGCCCACATCACTGAAACTTGTATTTGTAGATGATGGAGGGCTTTCAAAGATTTGAGGGGCAAGGAGAGAGGATGACATGATCAAACTCATCACTTGGAGAGACTGTCCTGGAAGAATGAATGGGCTGGTGTGTGGGAAGACTTTGGAAAGTTGAGATGAGGGATAAGATGGCTGAGAAGTTGTAATGTGGGGAGAGGGCTCTCTCAGGAAGACTTAAAGGACTGGCTTAGGTTGTTTGGGTGAAGAGCCAGACGTGGAAGATGGGGAGAAGGAACAGCCTGCAGCTTGGAAGTGTGTGACTGGCTTTTCATTGAAGGAAATGATGCTGAAGACAGGAAAGACATGGGGTTTGGGGGCAGGATGAAAGGGAGGATTACAGAGACACACAAAAAAAGAATATTGTCCAGGGGGTGCTGAGTTTGAAGCACTTATAGGGCATCCAGGTACAGGTATTGCCAATTATTGTGAGGAATGCTGGAAAAATTCATTTGGGGCTTTGCAGAGGTGGGCTGGGTGTTCAAGAGTTGTCACAGTAGATAAAAATCCCCTTGCCAGTGCAGGGGACGCGGGTTTGATCCCTGGTTCAGGAAGATCCCAATTGCCACAGAGCAACTAGACCTGGGTGCCACAGCTACAGAGACCACATGCCTAGAGCCTGTCCTCTGCAACAAAAGAAGCCACCACAAAGAGAAGCCTTAGCCCCACAACCAGAGAGCAGCCCTACTCTCAGCAACTAGAGGGAAAGCCTGCACAGCAGCAAAGACCCATATATATATATAACAGAAAAAATGAGTTATCAACTCACAGGTGGTGAGAAAAGAGACAGAGGAGGATGAAGGACCTCCTTGAATATGTGGAGAAAGAAGAAATTCTTAACAGTCCCCTGGCCAGTGTCTTGGAGCCTTTCAACCTCTGCTCTCAGCCCTCAGAGTTCTATTTCTCCTTCTTCATCCCCTGCCATACATATGCACAGTGAATAGTATGGAAGTTCCTTCAAAAACATCCTAAAGGAAGTCAGTCCTGAATATTTGTTGGAAGGACTGATACTGAAGCTGAAACTTTGATACTTTGGCCACCTGATGTGAAGGACTGACTCATTTGAAAAGACCCTGATGCTGGGAAAGATTGAAGGNATGCACAGTGAATAGTATGGAAGTTCCTTCAAAAACATCCTAAAGGAAGTCAGTCCTGAATATTTGTTGGAAGGACTGATACTGAAGCTGAAACTTTGATACTTTGGCCACCTGATGTGAAGGACTGACTCATTTGAAAAGACCCTGATGCTGGGAAAGATTGAAGGCAGGAGGAGACGGGGACGACAGAGGAAAAGATGGTTGGATGGCATCAGCGACTCAATGGACATGAGTTTAATAAGCCCCAGGAGTTGGTGATGGACAAGGAAGCCTGGTGTGCTGCTGTCCATGGGGTCACAGAGTTTTATATAACTGAGTGACTGAACTGAACTGAACACAAAAACTAAAAATTTTTAGAATTACCATATGACCCAGTAATTCCACTCCTAGGCATATACCCAGAGAAAGCCATAATTCCAAAAGATACATGCACCAATAGCCAGGACATGGAAGCAACCTAAATGTTCTTCAACAGAGGAATGGAGAAAGAAGACATGGTACACCTCTACAAAGGAGCATTATTCAGCCAACCCCTGCAGATAAGAACCCAGGTCTCCTCTCTCATCTCTACCTCCTCTCTGCAGAAGCTGGCCTTGGGACTCAGTTCTCCCAACAGCTCTTGACTGGCTCCTGTGCAGATGGGCCCTCCAGTCATCACTTACTCACCTGCTCATCACAGAAGATCTTGCTCCTGGGGCTGAGCCCACAAAGGCAGCCCCGGCAGGACTAGGCAATAAAGTCCACTATCTTTATTTGGGTTCCCCCAAAGCACATCATGAGAAACGCTGGACTGGAAGAAGCACAAGCTGGAATCAAGATCGCCGGGAGAAATATCAATAACCTCAGATATGCAGATGACA
>SJYX01014966.1:165362-213833 GCA_006410675.1 Oreotragus oreotragus | reverse complement strand
GGGAGGGATTGGGGGCAGGAGGAGAAGGGGACGACAGAGGATGAGATGGCTGGATGGCATCACCGACTCAATGGACGTGAGTTTGGGTGAACTCTGGGAGTTGGTGATGGACAGGGAGGCCTGGCGTGCTGCGATTCATGGGGTCGCAAAGAGTCAGACATGACTGAGCAACTGAACTGAACTGCAAGCAGAACCTAAGACAAGGATTCACATCCATAGATGATCTGGGAGGCAACCAGAGGAGAGGGCAACTGAGGCAGGGAAGGGAAGGCAGCCAGTAAAGGGTCACGTTAATAAAACAGGAAAGTTTTGTGGTCAATCGAGTCTCAGTCCCACTGGGGAGCCTTGGAGGACTGTACACAGAGCCTCTCATGGCTGTCCATCATAAGCGGCAGCTGTGCATCAGTCTGCCATCTCCTGTCCACCATGGCTCAAGGGCTACTTCCTGATGTATTAACTGCCTAGAATTTACCACTCACATGTGTCCAGGGCAAGATGGTCTTAAGTCCAGGAAAAGTTCAGGAAGAATGACGAAGTTCCCAGTTGGAAGACATGGACTCTTAAGTTTATCAGAGACAAGCACTGGGGAGGCAAGCATGGGATACCCATAGTGGTGGCTGCAGCCACTAATAACCGAAGAAACAGTCTATCCAACAGGAGATAGAATCTTTGGGAAGAGAAAAGTTGCTCTCTTGGGAAGCTGGCCAATCCCATCCCAAAGGAGAAACCTGAGTCAAATGTGCTTATTTCATGCAGTTAGCAGTATATTTTAATGATCCCAAAAGTTCAGCAGTCACCAGCGGCACCAAATTTCTCTTATGTTCACCCTCATTTTCGATACACAGGTCAAAGAACTCTCAGCCTCGAATGAAGGCATGATTGGCCAAAATTGTTTCAAATGTCAAATACACATCCCAAAAATGAAAACCAATCAAACCAAGGCTTAGAGAAAGTATGTGTATGTCGGACTTACCCTATAAATTACTTTTAGCTTTGATTAAATTCCTTTCTCTCTAACAAGTTTCTGGACTATCAATTATTATAATGGACAGGGCAGCCGGACTTCTAAAGGAGGCTTAGTAATTGCATTCAAATGTATTCTTTTCAAACACGCTTAGGGCCTGGCATTTGAATGCCAGCTTGGAGGAGTTAAAAAGGCATGAAGAAGACTGAACACAAAGAAACGGGCAGCCAGTTGGTCGACCAACAAGCCTGATTCATGATGGGTTATGCTTAATATTCAAATACACAACCTGGGTAAACTTCATTTCCACGGAGGTGATGTTTACCAAATTGAGCCCCGCACTTTTCTGAATTCTGGGAAATGAATATACAGCTATAGAATCTTGTAACCCATGCATCACAAGCGTCTTTGGGCTACCACTCGCTTTAGAGAAATAAATGGGCAGTCACAGGCCTCAGAGAGAGCAAGAAGAAAAACCATTCCTGTTGGGTTTTTTCCAAGTCAAAAATTTAAGTGAAAATAAGTCAATGTTGCCTTTTCCCAGTCTCAACAGGGTGCTGAAGTTTCTGGCTTGGCTTCTGGTATTTACTGCTCTCTGAAAATTTGTCTCTGGAGTCATATTTTTACAACGACAGATTCTCCATAAAAAATAAATTTTGGACATCAGCTTGCACTAAGGCAAAAAGAAAATTACTTGGAAAACTGGCCCTAAGAAAAAAGGGGCTGCCTCACCTATAAAATTGTAATAATACCTGTTGTAAAGATTAAATGTATTAGCAGCACAGAGTGCTGAGCCCATCATAGGACAGGAGTTGAGTAAATTTCACTCTCTGTTCTCAGGTCCCCAAAGGATCTGTATATCCCAGTTCAGGGAGCATCTGCTCTCTGAATTTAGGACTTCTGTATCAGTCAGGGTTCACTTAGGGGTCACGAGCCTCATGAGTGACATGGAATAGGGAATTCATTACAGGGACCATATCTAGTGTAACTTGGGTGAAAAAGTCTAGAAAGGCCATTGCTCCTACATCTGGTAGTGGGCTTGAAGTCACCCCATTATCAGAGGTAGACATCTGGAAGAAAAACTGGATGTGCAGATGGTACCCACGAAGACAGATGGGAGCCCACATCACTTCTTACCATCTGCAATCTTGATGACACAGGCGACCTTCCGAAGAAATTGGCGCCTTCATCATAGAGTTGCACCCATGCAACCCAGGCCTAGGAGAAGCTGAAGGAGGAGATGGGTAGGAGCTGGGAGAACCCACACCCACCAGGTGAGCCTGCACACCTGTGAGCACCCAAGGACTGCTACTGCGCATCTGCCTTCTTGTCTCACACAGTCAAAAACTAGAACTATGCATGGGAGGGAGTCCTGGGAAATGTAATTCTGAGACCATTGTGCTGATGGGGTAGAAAGCCATCATAACTTCCCCTCATAAACACAATCAATGTGCCTGCCCCGGGGACTGCTGGAAAGATGAAACAAGATAAGGCACATGACCCCCATCCCCCTATAGCATCTAAGTCAACACACCAACTTGAGCTCCCCATTATCCCCAATACAATATCCACCCCCACAGAGATCTATAGCACACAACAATCCCCCACTTAACAAGTCTATTCTTGAAAACCTGTCCATAGTGAAAAGCCATTTTCCCTTAACTTTCTTCTTTAATATTAATGTGGAGGGGGGGGAATATAGTGCCATGCATTCCAATCCAAGTTAACAAAAAGTTACAAGTAGAAAAATATATCACCTGAACCACAAAAATAACTTTACCTAAGTAATAAACAACACTGTGAAAATGACAAATTGAGTCTTTACATAAAAATGTAAAGTGATAAAGATTTATTACTCTTTTCTCCTTCCTTTTTTCTGCACATTTTTGTCACTAATTTTCCAACTTTGGGGGGTAGGATGGTTATCTCACGCACAAATTGCACTTAGAAGTAAATGCTCAGTGCAGAGAAACCCAGGGCAGAACGAAGGTTGAACAGGAAACGTGCTTCAAAGCACACGTGAATGGGGCACACACCCAAGAGACCCGACACTTAATGAGATGCTGCTGCTTCACCCCTTCACTCAGGCTGAATGCAGAAACCACACCTTTGTGGGTTCACCAAATAGGGCACCCAGTTTAAATGCATCCTGTGTAATGTTCTCAGGCTAGTCGCTGTGGTATTGAGTAAATTGATAAGTATACTCATTTGCCTAGAACTGTAGTGTCAAAGAAATACTTCTTACAGTATATTATTCAGTGCATTTTGAGGTAAGAAGCTTATTGTTTCTTAAGTGGGGAAAAAAAAGCCTAGAAAGTGATTAATTTTTCAAGAGCTGTTAGCAGTGAAAAATTGACATCTGTACAGTCATTATGTGAAGGAGGCCTGCATAAGATCTTTCCACTCCATACCTCATTCAATTCTCAAAGCCCTGGTTGTGCTGCCAGAAATGTCTTCTGCGTTCAGAAATCTGATCAGCAAGCAAGAGGTTGAGGAACGTGGCAAACCTTGCAAGCTGCGTCCTTAGCATTGATTCTCCCCAATAACTTGACTTGACTTGGTACAGCAACGTTCCCTGATGGCTCAGTAGTAAAGAATCCACCTGCAATGCTGGAGACCCGGGTTTGATCCCAAGGGTCTGGAAGGTCCCCTGGAGAAGAAAATGGCAACCCACTCCAGTATTTTTGCCTGGGAAATCCCATGGACAGAGGAGTCTGGAAGGCTACAGTTCATGGGGTCACAAGAGTCAGACATGACTTAGCAACTAAACCACCACCACTGTGTCTAGTTAAATACTATGGTTACTGGCGGGATTGAGAGGGGGAAGGTGGGGGGAGAGATAAACTTGGCAACCGGGATTAACAAGTGCACACTGCTGTATGTAAAGTAGATAACTAATAAGGACCTGTTGTGTAGCACAGGGAACTCCACTCAGTGCTCTGTAATGACTTATATGGGAAAAGAATCTTCAAAGAACAAATCAGATAGATGGACAGATATATAGATGTATGAACATATATAAAGCTGATTCACTTTGCTGTACACTTGAAACTAACACAACAATGTAAATCTACTCTATTCCAATTTTTAAAGAAGAAAAAGAACCATAGAAATGGGAGAAAATAAAACACCCAGCCTCCCAGACTCTCGCAGCTCGGGGCGCCCAGGTGACCCAGTTCTGTCCAGATAGACATAAGCACAAATAGCCCATTGGAGCTTCCAGGGAAGGATAGTTTTCCAGAAAACCGAGATCAGATTCGACTGATTTTTACCATTTGCCCTCGTTTCTCTCCCTGCCTGGAATATATCTCCATGCCTTAAGATGGAGGGCACATCCTGTGACAGTGAGCACAAGTCCCCAGCTTAAGATACAGAACATTAAAAGAAGGGAGCTGAGCACTGACTCCAAGAGGCCCACCCTGGCCCTGGACCACCCACCTCTGCTTTGCTGCTCCTTGAGAAAGTCCTACTCTGATTTACATCTTCTGTTCATGCCACTGAATGGAGTCCCTAATTATTACAGAAAACAGATTCTTTGAGTTTGCATTTTATATTACCAATGTTCCACATATTACAAATAGGGTTTACTGTTTTGAAAAAGTAAACTGGCTCCATAATAATGTGAAAAAATGCTTCTCTCTAAAACAAAAACATCAATTTTAAGAAATATACATAAAATAAGAAAGATCTTAAACCCGAATTAACAATTACTTTATTTTCATTGCCCTAAAGAAACAACTTTGAAAATGTTCCTTTTAATCTGAGTGAAAATTTCATTTCAGGTTAATGTTAATAAAGTATGATAATGACCTCCAGATGAGATGGGTCATGTTTATGGGATTGCTTTGTTGGCTCACTGATCCATTATTTATTTGTAGATAGAATCTTCAAAAAAAAAGACAAAAAAATTTGCAATGAAAAGTGGATGTAGAAAGATGACGTTAAAATCAAGATTCAAAATAATAAAACATTTTCCTAATAAAATTCTTGATTGTTTACCATGACAATATTTTAGTTTTCATCTCTCTACTGGAAAAAAAAAAAAAAAAAAACAAAGTGGATAAAAGAGAATGTCATGGACAGCATGGTGACTACAGTGAATAATGTGTGTGTGTGTGCGCGTGCACACGTGCACGTGTGCTCAGTTGTGTCCGACTCTTTGGGACCCCATTGACTGTAGTCTGCCAGGCTCCTCTATCCATGGAATTTTCCAGGCAAGAATACTGGAGTGGGTCACCATTCAGAGGGAAGGCTCCTGCTCCAGGGGATCTTCCCAACCCTGGTATCTAACCCAAGGCTCTTGTGCTCCTGCACTGACAGACGGACTCTTTACACTTGTGCCACCTGGGAACCCCACAGTTACTAATACTGTATTGCAAATTTGAAAGTAGCTAACATAGTAAATCTTAAAAGCCTCCATCACGAGAAAAATAAAACAAAAACAACAAAAAATCTTAGTAACTATGTATGATGACAGGTGGTAACTAGACTTCCTGTGCTCATCAATGTACACAAATATTGAATCATGGTCTGTCTACCTGAAACTAATATATTTTTATGCGTCAGCTATACCTCAATTAAGAAAACTCAGTACCAAAAACTCATTAAAGCACTTCTCAAATATATAAAAATGTTTTTATAATAGAAATATAATAATAAACCAATAATTTTCTTTTAAAAGCTGATTTTGTAAATCATCAGCTGGTTTTTAAACATGCCCATTTTATAATACTGCCTTTGAATATTTTTAAATCTAATAATTTTTATTACTAACAAAATGCAGTGCTTATTAGGCATCTTTTCCATATCATACACCGTGTACCAGCCTTTCACTGTCTCCTCCAAAGAACTTTGTAGTGAAACCATCTACCTGAAGCATGCAAGACTGACCTATTAATAGAAGATCACAGGATGCCTATCGGCTGGTCCCATCCATTTAGTATCATCAAAAAAACATCAGATATTCAATTGCACTGACCTGCTTCAACCAGTGGTCAAAAGGTCGCATTCCAGGGACCACGGAGTCTTGACCAAAAGATAATGTAACCAGTGGTGGCCAGCACACCAGCCCTTAAGCCTGGATGTCAGCTGCCCCTGTGATGAGCACTTTCTGCCACAAAGGAAATCCAGGTAAGTGTGTTCAGAGGGAAGGCTCACCCAGCAGGCATGTGAAATGCTCTCTATTCTAGTGTGGTCTTCATTCTGCACTTTTTAAAAATTGAAACATAGTAGATTTACAAAATCTAGCCGCAGCAAAGGTAATTCAGCTATATATATATATATATGGGGCTTCCCAGATGGTGCTAGTGGTAAAAAAAATTCTCCTGCCAATGCAGGAGACACAAGAGATGTGGTTCTGACCCCTGGATTGGGAAGATCCCCTGGAGGAGGAAATGACAACACACTCCAGTATTATTGCCTGGAAGATTCCATGGCCAGAGGAGCCTGGTGAGTCCATGGGGTTGTACAGCGTGAGACACAACTGAGTGACTGAGCATACATATATATTCTTTTTCAGATTATTTTCCATTAGAGGTTATTATAAGATATTGTGCATAGTTCCCTGTGCTATAATAGTAGATCCTTGTTTTAAATTTTTTTAGATTCCACATATAGGTGATACCGTATGATATTTGTCTTTCCCTGTTTGACTTATTTTATTTAGTATGAAAGTTTCTGGGTCCATCCGTGTTGCTGCCAGTGGCATTTCACTCATTTTTATGGCTGAGTGGTATTCTATTATATAAATGTTCCACATCTTCTTTATCCATTCATCTGTTGAAAGACATTTAGGTTGCTTCCATATCTCAGGTATTGTATATAGTGCTGCTATGATTATTGGGATATATGTATCTTTTCGAATTATAGTTTTGTCTGGATATATACCCAAGAGTGGAATTGCTGGATCATATGGTAGTTCTATTTTTCATTTTTTAAGGAACTTATATACTATATCCCATAGTGGCTGCATCAGTTTACATTCCATCAGGAATGAAGGAGAGTTCTCTTTACTCCACACACTCTCCAGCATTTATCATTTGTAAACTTTTTGAAGACAGCCAGCTGACCAAAGTGAAATGTAGCATCTGCTACAGGTACCCTTCTCCTGGACTATTAGGGAACCGTCTAGGCTCACCTTAGTGAGATTAAGAACCTTAAGAAGATTCACCCTATACACTGCTGCATTCCATGAAGGAAGGAGTCCAGCGTAGTCCACACTCAAGGAGAGAGGACTCAGCTCCATCTTTTGAAGGAATGTCAAAGGATTTGTGGATATACCCTAAACTTTCATAATAACCATCTTTTGCTTCCACCCTCTCTAAGCCTGTACTTCCCTAGTAGCTCAGACGGTAAAGCATCTGCCTGCAATGCAGGAGACCCAGGTTTGATCCCTGGGTCAGGAAGATCCCCTAGAGAAGGAAATGGCACTGCGGTATTCTTACCTGGAAAATTTCTTGGACATAGGATCCTGGCAGGCTACAGTCCATGGTGTTGCAAAGAGTCAGACACGACTGAGTGATTAACGCACACAGCTTTCTCTAAGCTACCAAACAAACACATCACTCTCAGCCCACATTCAGATCCCCCCAGCCCTGTCATCCCGAACGTACCCACCCCCAGCCACTCGTTCATCCTCCCTCATACTACCCCAAGTGATCTGCTTGTGGGTCCTCACATGTGCACCAGGCTTTCCTATCTCTGAACCTTTCTTGCCTCTCTTCTTTAAACAGGAATATTCTGCAGACATTTTGGCATTGTCCACCACCTGCCACCCATCCATCAAACTGAACTTGGCCTTCATCTTCTCCTTGATACTTTACCAGTGCCCCTGTGGAAATCCTAAAACATGCTGTGCCCTCTATGGCACTAGTCACTTTCTTCTGCTTAAAACTGTATTAATGTCCACGCCTTCTTTTTCACAATTAGACTGTAAGTTCCTTGAGGGAAAGCCCAGGCACATCACAGCATGTTCAAGAGCGACTGTCCCGATAATCTAATCTTTTTCAGATGAACAAAAGCAGGAGTCAACAAATGCTTTCTGAAAAGAGCCAGGTGGCAAATATTTTAGGCTTTTCAGGCCACGTGGTCTCTGTCACAGTTGCTCACCTCTGTGGTGTGGTTCCCAAGCAGCTAAGACAGTCTGTAAACATACTGTTGTATGTTTGTGTTGTGTTTCAATCAAACCTTACCTACAAACAGGCGGCTGGCTGAATTTAGCCCACGGGCCATAGTTTGCCAACTCCTAAGCTAAATATTGCCTATGGATTGTCAATTTCTACAATTATAAAATTCAAATACAGGGATTACTGTGACTATTTTTACATAAAAATTTTTTTAATAATTTTTCTATTGTGGAATTTGTATATTCCCTACTGTTTCTATAATCTGGGTATAACATAACAACAACAACAACAAAGATATTTTAACTTTACAAATCTTTCACAGTTTTTGAGAGAATAGAGGCTGGAGGGGTATCCACACACAATTGTATGTTAACCATTTTCTTCCTACTCTTCTAATGCAAAGTCTCTACTTGTTTTATAGTTTTACTATCTCATCTGAAAAGCAACTTTTCATCCCAGTTATAGCAAAACTACAATTTTGCAATGGCGGAACAGTAATTTCTATTTGAACCTGAGTTTTAGATCCTTGTTCTGAAGATTTGTCTTAATTTTATCTTTGACATATATTTAAATTATTTAGTTTCCTGTGTAAGAAGAGAGATGCATAAATAGCATTCATTTAAGAATTAGTGATCCACAATCACATACGTGGATATAATATGATTACTTAAGCAGTGAGGTAGAGCTCAATAAATATATAACACAGAAATAAATAATTGTCAAGCTGTATTGAGACAGCAAGAGGATGTGAAGGAATGCCAGTTTGAAAAGTCTACTTAGGGGTTTTCATGAGAAAGTTACAGAGCTCAACAGAACCACTCCTAAAAGATGCAGCTCACCTTTACAACAGTGGATATGAAGCTTGGAAACCACCCCGGTGATAAAAGAAATTTGCTGTTTTCAGGGAAATGTCAGGAGGCAAACGTTATTCTTGTTTGCACAGACCTAAAAGAGAGGCCACTGTGTGTGCCTGACAGTGACAAACGGCTTCCAAAGTAAACGGCACTGTCTGCCCACTCCCGCCATCCCCGAACCTGTTTTGCCGGCTGTCAAACCTTTAGCCTCCGTTCTATTTGTCTCGAGTGATCATGGGAAATGATCATGAATTACTTACTGTCCTAAATGGTAGACAGACCTCTTCATTTCAAATATTTCACATCACCTCAAACTCTGTATACAAGAGGAGACAAGTGTTGGTGTAATTTATAAATAAATGTAAAAGACTTTAAGACCAGCTTTTGACTCTCTTCTCTGCCTTTTCAGAGCACAAGTCTTCTCTAGTTGTCTGCTGAGTTTTGAGGAGAGTGTATTTAAGCCTCAGTATTTCAAAAAATACTCAGAAGAAAAAGAAGGAGGAAAAGATCCTTATCTCGCAAGTGAGACGGTAATACTTAGGACAGATTCTTTGACCGTTTATTTCAGAGGATGGTCCAAATTTGCTGAGTTAGATCTGGAAAATGATGGAAGGATTTAGAAAGTCTTTTTTTATACTGTGCAAAAACCTCTATCTCAATTAATTATGAGACATTATTTTTAGGTAATAAGGTTTACTAAGTAGTTATTCAAGAATATACTTGTCCCAATTCAATGATGGTTCAGTGGTTAAGACTACACTTTCACTGCTGAGGGTTGGGGTTCAATGCCCCAATCAGGAAGCTAACATCCCACAGCTGTGCTATGTGGCCAAAAAAAAAAAGTTATTGTAAAATATTGGCCATATTCCCTGTGCTATACATTTATCATTTTATCTTATTTATTCTATAGCTAGTAGCCTGGACATACAAGGGCAAGTGGGTGGTGCAGTCAGAGGAGGCCACCTCCCAGAGAGAAGCACCCCTATGGCCCACTGTCCTTTTACCCCTTCAGAATGTAAATTCCCTTCTTTCCTGTGTATCAACATAGGTGGCATCTGGTAGGTAAATTTCTCATGCCTTCATTCAGCAAATAGAATTGCATGCCTGTTACCTGCCAGGTGCAGAGGACTCAGTGCCCAGACAGACCCGTGTGCTCAGCACAGGTAGTAAGCCTCGTGTGTGGACAGAGCTTCAGAGTCACTTAGCATCATCAATGCAGAATTCACTCAATCACTACAATTTAAGTTAGAGAAATGGGGGAACTTCCCTGGTGGTCTTGTGGTTGGGAATCTGCCTTCCAATGCAGGGAATGTGGGTTCGACCCTGATTAGGGAACTAAGATCCCACATGCCAGAGGGCAATGAAGCCCATGGGCCATGACTAGAGAGAAGCCTGTCCACTGCAGTGGAAGATCTTACGTGCTGTAATGAAGACCCCACAAACTGCAGCTCACACCAGCGCAGCAAAATAAACAAATGTTTTCTAATTTAGAAATTAAAGTAAAATAGAAGAATGCAGTCCAGTTTTCCAAGAACAAGTAATCTCCATTACCATGACTGTAGACATATGTCCCAGGATAAGGTAATGTTTCAAGTCTCTGCCCTAAACGAGGCCATTTGACAAGGCTGTGTGCATGCTCAGTTGCTTCGGTCCTATCAGACTCGTTGCAACCCTATGGACTGTAGCACATCGGACTCCTCTGTCCGTAGGATTATCCCAGCAAGAATGCTGGAGTGGGGTGCCATTTCCTACCCCAGAGGCTCTTCCTGACCCAGGGATCAAACCTTCATCTCTTGCGTCTCCTGCACTGGAAAGCAGATCCTATGCCACTAATCCATCCGGAAAGCCCCTTTGACAACGATGCAATGTGGCATATAGTCTTGAAGTTCCTCCTCCAAAAACCCCCAAAGTCACTCTCTGAAGTTCCAGGCCTTGGGCCTGATGGAAAAAAAAAAAAAAAAAAGGTGGTTTTAGGAGATCCCAGGGGATCAGCCCCAAGTTCCCCCAGAGGAACTATTTTGAAGTCTCCCATAATAAAATTTGGTTGAACGGTAACCTAAAGCCCTATACATTTTGTGCCCATGACCGGAAAAAGGAAATGAGGAGTGTGGGGAAGTTTTCTATTTTTATTTCTATTTCAGGTAGCCCCTTTCTGCAAGGAGCTCCAGAGGCTGCTTGGACCCCGGTTAACACCATATATTGTGCTTCTGTTCACACACGCTTTCCTAGATTGTCCAGTCTGGCTTCTGCTCTGGTTACCTTTCTTCCTTTCTTCCTCTTATTGCCACTCACAGTTGTAATGTTCTGGTTTATTCATTTACTTAAGTGACCTGAGACTTCTGTTTTAGAAATCTAGAATACCAAACCCATGTGCTTAAAAATAGAATCGTTTTACGATCGCAACACGTTGATCCAGGCTTTTATATATTACATGGTGAATAAATGCATCAACACACAAAGAAATATTAACAGCGTGTCCTGTTTCTGTCAAAGGGCCAATGAACACATATCCAGCCATGGGGAACAGAGCGCCTGCAAAAGTAGGGACAGATGTGAAGGATTGGGTTCAAGGTGATTCTCCCCAGAGGATGGATCAAAACAATAGCTTTCATGGGAGATTTGGCAGTAGTCAGACGGGAGGCTGTAGCTTGGATGTGTGGCCAGGATGGGCTCCTAGGTCCACCGTGAAGTGAGAAAACCAACCCACCACAGCTCCCATCAGCTCCAGGCAGGGACTGGGTCCCCTGCCCAGGGCTTCAGAAGGGTGGAAGGAGGAGCCGAACTTGTTCTGAGCTGCTCGTGACATGGGAAACTGGATGTCTGGGCATGTTTTCCTGATTCATGACAGGCAGCACAAGAGACAAGGAGAAGGTGGGGCTCTGGCTTTGTTTTCTTGTTGCTTCTTTTTAATTTTTCATTTATAATTTTAATTGGTGGAAAATTGTTTTACAACTTTGGTTTGATTTCTGCTGTATAGCAACACAACTCAGTCGTAATGATGTATATAGATATAGATAACCCTTCCCTCCTTCTTATTGTTTTGTTAGGTTTTTGCCATTTAGGCCCAGTCACCCAAATGGCAATCCTGCCAGTACTATTGCCTGGAAAATCCCATGGACAGAGGAGCTTGGCAACCTACAGTCCATGGGGTCGCAAAGAGTCAAAGCAACTTCACTTTCACCCTACCCTTCGGCCCAGGCACCCCACCCTTGGACAGGGCAGACATAAAATACCAACAAGCTGTCACTAGTCATGTGAGCTCCTTCTTTGGGGAAGAGGAAGCAAGAGAAAGGCTGAAAGTTTCCTTTCCATGTTGCTCCCCCTGAAAAGTGAGGAGAGAAAATGTGAGGCTAGAAGAAAGGACCCATCTCACATGTGGTGTTCAGAAGACAGGGTCATCAAAAAGACTATTCTGAGTCTAGAAGATGCTATTAGTAATATTCCATAATCTCGAGGCTGTGGAGGGAAGGAGCTTGGGCAAGACCTCACCCCAGCCTCCATCTTGACACCATGAGTCAACCACCATGGCTTTGAGGCAGAAAGGAGGGAAATAACCGTTACTGTGTCATCCCCAGCCTCAAGGTGCACAGGGGACACTAGAAGCAGGCTTATACTACAACCTCCTCCACAGAACAGCAGACTGGCTCCGCTGGTCAGCCCCCTGCTGCCTTCCCAGCCACACCAGCCCTGGGTGGCATTTTCTGTTCAGTGAGGGTCAGACTTGGAAGCCTCTCAGTGAATCCTGCCGGCTCATTTCCTCCAGAAAGAGAGCTGGTAACTGCAGAGGTTTGTGACTAGGACTTCCTGGTGTTCTGAATAAAGCAATTTATGCATTCAGTTCCTTTGAGGCCAAGCCAACGGTCTTCAGCCCCAAGGTGTGATTGGCCTCGCTACATACATGTCCTGGGACAATAAAGATCCTTGCCCAGTTCTCTAAATCAGCTGACCACAGGAGACAAACATAGACTGGGAAGACTTCCCACTGTAGATATCCATGTGGCTGCCAGTTGTAGGCTGTGTCCCTGAACGATGGGTGAAGGTGACAGTCTCCATCACAAGTGAGGCTGCAGCCAAGCTCAGGATGAGAAGAGCGACCAGCAAGGTGAGCAGACAAGCTGGCTGACCCTTGACTCTGTCCTTCAGCTCACTTCTCCCCTCCAGCCATGTCCAAACACTCTCTTGAGAGCTTCGACTAAGGAATCAGCTCTTAAATGTGGCTGCTACAGGGTGGCATCTCGAGAGGAGCCTGGACAAAGACTGGGCTCAGATCCTAGTTCTCTCAACTAGAGAGTTCACTTTGGGAAATCATTCAGTCCTCTTAGTCCCAGATTCGTGACCAGCAACATGAGGATAAGCAAGAACTTTTTCTGAAAATGTTATGTATATGTGATTCCAGCTTTGCCAGACTAGCTGATGATAAACCAAACCTCTCAGATGGAATGATTTAAAAGTTTGGATAGAGAATTAAAAATACCTGAACTCAGAGGCATCAGAGAGTTGAGAAGGCAGCAAGAATTTGAGGGGCCATAAAAACAGAAGTGTGCCTGCATTTGGTCCAGCCATTCTCCCTGAGAGATTTCTGGTTCCCAAAGCAGCAGTTCTAAGGGCTTGGGAGCCTAGAAACTGGGTGTGGCGTGGGGTGGGATGGGAGAGCGGTGGAAACCAGCAGAAAGTGATGACCAGAAGTCTGAGATATGCTAGATGCAGCTTTAAGTGCCTTGCACAGTCTCATGAAGCTGGATGGAGGGAACACAGATCCCAGCAAAGGGGAGGAGCCCTAGACGAAGACACAGGCTATGGGATGAACCGTGTCAGGGGCACACTCCGAAAGTGAAGGCATACCAGGCACAGACCAGCTGGAACAAATGCTGTGCTCAGCTCCTGCCTGGATGAGGACCGTCTCCGCCTCCTTCAGCAACCCGCAGTAAGAGAGGAAGGTAAGACTGTCCAATTCCCCAAATTACCTCTGATGTTTATCAATGTCTGGTATTTAAGAAAAATTACTTAGCACATCTCGGGTCCAGACAACATGACAGGACACACATCTGAAAACACAGACCCAGACGAAACAGGTAACAGAGTTGCCAGCAAAGGACTTTAAAACAACTGGGATAAATATGTTCCAGAAAATAGAAGAGGGAAATTTTCAGTAGATAATTAAAATCAATTTAAGGAAGAATTTAATGCCAATTTTATACTGAAAAATAACCTGGAAAGAAATACTAAATAGTTGGGTTCAAAAGCAGATAAGATTTGATGTGTTGAAAGAAAGGTTAGTAAAAATCAAGTAAACTGAGGCACAAAGAGGAAAAAGATGGAAAATACGAAAAAGAGCATAGAAATATGGGACACAGGGAAGAAGTGTAACATCAGATAATTGGAATTCCAGAAGCAGAGGTGAGAAGAGAAGGTGGCAGAAACATTACTTCAAAAAAAATAATAGTGACCAAAAACTTTCCAAAAGTGATGTAAGACATCTAATCTTAAATTTAGAAAGAGTTACGCACTCCAAGAGAAAAATCGTGCAAAGAAAACCACATCCAGGCTTATCACAGTGCTGTTAAATAAAGCAAACAGAAAAAAACAGAACAGAGGATACAGAAGTTTCAAATGAGAAAATCAGCAAACTGAACTTACTCAGTATATACAGAACACTGCAGGATATACACTCTTTCTGAGCCCTTGTGGAAAGTAGGAAAGAAACCCTAAATGTGAAAGTATGGGAGCTTTAAGACAAGTTTTAAAGTGCTTCAGAGGCTTTAAATCAGAGGGGGAAGTGTTCTGATGAGAGTGGAATCAAGCTAATAATCAGTGCAGAAAAGGCAGCTCTCAAAATTCCCTTCTGTGTGCAAATCACGTAATACTCTCCTAGGTTCCTAATAGACCAAAGAAGAGGTCACAGTGGAAATCTGACATTATGTAGCACTGGATAGTCATAAACGTATAACATACTGAAAGCTGTGGGATTCAGCAAAAGTCATAGTCAGAGGAAAATATATGGTTTCAAATGAATATTTTTGGAAAAACGGAGAAAATTAATGAGCAACTCCGGAAGTTAGGTAGAAAAGAGCAAATTAAACCCCAGAAAAAAGATAGAGCTGGGTGGGAATTAAAAAGGTAATAACAGAAATTGGTCAAATGAACATATGACACAAAAATCTAGAAACCAAAGAGTTTTTTCTAGAAAAGAGGAAGAAAGGAGGACAGAGAGTTCCAATATCAGGAATGAAACAGAGAGCGTAACTGTGAGCTTAGGACTCTTTTAAAAGTGAGAGGATGGTATAAACAGCAAACTTTCAAACACCTTGAAAATAAAATTCTGAATAGTTTTATAACAATTAAAGA
The DNA here is from genome assembly GCA_006410675.1 of Oreotragus oreotragus. Taxonomy (NCBI): domain Eukaryota; kingdom Metazoa; phylum Chordata; class Mammalia; order Artiodactyla; family Bovidae; genus Oreotragus; species Oreotragus oreotragus. The sequence goes on along the minus strand of SJYX01014966.1, from coordinate 198,546 downwards.
AAATATTAAATAAATTGACTACATAATAACAAATTTCTTCAGGGAAAATACAGACTGAAACAGTTTCACTGGTGAAATCTACCAAATACTAAATAAAGATAAAATGTCAAACTTATACAAACGCTTTCAGTACACAGATAAAGAAACATTTGTTGTTTAGTGGTTCAGTCGTGTCTGACTCTTTGCAACCTCATGGACTACAGCACTCCAGGCTTCCCTATCCTTCACTGTCTCCTGGAGTTTGCTCAAACTCATGTCTATTGAGTCAGCGAGGCCATCCAACCACCTCATCCTGTGTCTAAAAAAAAAAAAAAAAAGGTGGTTTTAGGAGATCCCAGGGGATCAGCCCCAAGTTCCCCCAGAGGAACTATTTTGAAGTCTCCCATAATAAAATTTGGTTGAACGGTAACCTAAAGCCCTATACATTTTGTGCCCATGACCGGAAAAAGGAAATGAGGAGTGTGGGGAAGTTTTCTATTTTTATTTCTATTTCAGGTAGCCCCTTTCTGCAAGGAGCTCCAGAGGCTGCTTGGACCCCGGTTAACACCATATATTGTGCTTCTGTTCACACACGCTTTCCTAGATTGTCCAGTCTGGCTTCTGCTCTGGTTACCTTTCTTCCTTTCTTCCTCTTATTGCCACTCACAGTTGTAATGTTCTGGTTTATTCATTTACTTAAGTGACCTGAGACTTCTGTTTTAGAAATCTAGAATACCAAACCCATGTGCTTAAAAATAGAATCGTTTTACGATCGCAACACGTTGATCCAGGCTTTTATATATTACATGGTGAATAAATGCATCAACACACAAAGAAATATTAACAGCGTGTCCTGTTTCTGTCAAAGGGCCAATGAACACATATCCAGCCATGGGGAACAGAGCGCCTGCAAAAGTAGGGACAGATGTGAAGGATTGGGTTCAAGGTGATTCTCCCCAGAGGATGGATCAAAACAATAGCTTTCATGGGAGATTTGGCAGTAGTCAGACGGGAGGCTGTAGCTTGGATGTGTGGCCAGGATGGGCTCCTAGGTCCACCGTGAAGTGAGAAAACCAACCCACCACAGCTCCCATCAGCTCCAGGCAGGGACTGGGTCCCCTGCCCAGGGCTTCAGAAGGGTGGAAGGAGGAGCCGAACTTGTTCTGAGCTGCTCGTGACATGGGAAACTGGATGTCTGGGCATGTTTTCCTGATTCATGACAGGCAGCACAAGAGACAAGGAGAAGGTGGGGCTCTGGCTTTGTTTTCTTGTTGCTTCTTTTTAATTTTTCATTTATAATTTTAATTGGTGGAAAATTGTTTTACAACTTTGGTTTGATTTCTGCTGTATAGCAACACAACTCAGTCGTAATGATGTATATAGATATAGATAACCCTTCCCTCCTTCTTATTGTTTTGTTAGGTTTTTGCCATTTAGGCCCAGTCACCCAAATGGCAATCCTGCCAGTACTATTGCCTGGAAAATCCCATGGACAGAGGAGCTTGGCAACCTACAGTCCATGGGGTCGCAAAGAGTCAAAGCAACTTCACTTTCACCCTACCCTTCGGCCCAGGCACCCCACCCTTGGACAGGGCAGACATAAAATACCAACAAGCTGTCACTAGTCATGTGAGCTCCTTCTTTGGGGAAGAGGAAGCAAGAGAAAGGCTGAAAGTTTCCTTTCCATGTTGCTCCCCCTGAAAAGTGAGGAGAGAAAATGTGAGGCTAGAAGAAAGGACCCATCTCACATGTGGTGTTCAGAAGACAGGGTCATCAAAAAGACTATTCTGAGTCTAGAAGATGCTATTAGTAATATTCCATAATCTCGAGGCTGTGGAGGGAAGGAGCTTGGGCAAGACCTCACCCCAGCCTCCATCTTGACACCATGAGTCAACCACCATGGCTTTGAGGCAGAAAGGAGGGAAATAACCGTTACTGTGTCATCCCCAGCCTCAAGGTGCACAGGGGACACTAGAAGCAGGCTTATACTACAACCTCCTCCACAGAACAGCAGACTGGCTCCGCTGGTCAGCCCCCTGCTGCCTTCCCAGCCACACCAGCCCTGGGTGGCATTTTCTGTTCAGTGAGGGTCAGACTTGGAAGCCTCTCAGTGAATCCTGCCGGCTCATTTCCTCCAGAAAGAGAGCTGGTAACTGCAGAGGTTTGTGACTAGGACTTCCTGGTGTTCTGAATAAAGCAATTTATGCATTCAGTTCCTTTGAGGCCAAGCCAACGGTCTTCAGCCCCAAGGTGTGATTGGCCTCGCTACATACATGTCCTGGGACAATAAAGATCCTTGCCCAGTTCTCTAAATCAGCTGACCACAGGAGACAAACATAGACTGGGAAGACTTCCCACTGTAGATATCCATGTGGCTGCCAGTTGTAGGCTGTGTCCCTGAACGATGGGTGAAGGTGACAGTCTCCATCACAAGTGAGGCTGCAGCCAAGCTCAGGATGAGAAGAGCGACCAGCAAGGTGAGCAGACAAGCTGGCTGACCCTTGACTCTGTCCTTCAGCTCACTTCTCCCCTCCAGCCATGTCCAAACACTCTCTTGAGAGCTTCGACTAAGGAATCAGCTCTTAAATGTGGCTGCTACAGGGTGGCATCTCGAGAGGAGCCTGGACAAAGACTGGGCTCAGATCCTAGTTCTCTCAACTAGAGAGTTCACTTTGGGAAATCATTCAGTCCTCTTAGTCCCAGATTCGTGACCAGCAACATGAGGATAAGCAAGAACTTTTTCTGAAAATGTTATGTATATGTGATTCCAGCTTTGCCAGACTAGCTGATGATAAACCAAACCTCTCAGATGGAATGATTTAAAAGTTTGGATAGAGAATTAAAAATACCTGAACTCAGAGGCATCAGAGAGTTGAGAAGGCAGCAAGAATTTGAGGGGCCATAAAAACAGAAGTGTGCCTGCATTTGGTCCAGCCATTCTCCCTGAGAGATTTCTGGTTCCCAAAGCAGCAGTTCTAAGGGCTTGGGAGCCTAGAAACTGGGTGTGGCGTGGGGTGGGATGGGAGAGCGGTGGAAACCAGCAGAAAGTGATGACCAGAAGTCTGAGATATGCTAGATGCAGCTTTAAGTGCCTTGCACAGTCTCATGAAGCTGGATGGAGGGAACACAGATCCCAGCAAAGGGGAGGAGCCCTAGACGAAGACACAGGCTATGGGATGAACCGTGTCAGGGGCACACTCCGAAAGTGAAGGCATACCAGGCACAGACCAGCTGGAACAAATGCTGTGCTCAGCTCCTGCCTGGATGAGGACCGTCTCCGCCTCCTTCAGCAACCCGCAGTAAGAGAGGAAGGTAAGACTGTCCAATTCCCCAAATTACCTCTGATGTTTATCAATGTCTGGTATTTAAGAAAAATTACTTAGCACATCTCGGGTCCAGACAACATGACAGGACACACATCTGAAAACACAGACCCAGACGAAACAGGTAACAGAGTTGCCAGCAAAGGACTTTAAAACAACTGGGATAAATATGTTCCAGAAAATAGAAGAGGGAAATTTTCAGTAGATAATTAAAATCAATTTAAGGAAGAATTTAATGCCAATTTTATACTGAAAAATAACCTGGAAAGAAATACTAAATAGTTGGGTTCAAAAGCAGATAAGATTTGATGTGTTGAAAGAAAGGTTAGTAAAAATCAAGTAAACTGAGGCACAAAGAGGAAAAAGATGGAAAATACGAAAAAGAGCATAGAAATATGGGACACAGGGAAGAAGTGTAACATCAGATAATTGGAATTCCAGAAGCAGAGGTGAGAAGAGAAGGTGGCAGAAACATTACTTCAAAAAAAATAATAGTGACCAAAAACTTTCCAAAAGTGATGTAAGACATCTAATCTTAAATTTAGAAAGAGTTACGCACTCCAAGAGAAAAATCGTGCAAAGAAAACCACATCCAGGCTTATCACAGTGCTGTTAAATAAAGCAAACAGAAAAAAACAGAACAGAGGATACAGAAGTTTCAAATGAGAAAATCAGCAAACTGAACTTACTCAGTATATACAGAACACTGCAGGATATACACTCTTTCTGAGCCCTTGTGGAAAGTAGGAAAGAAACCCTAAATGTGAAAGTATGGGAGCTTTAAGACAAGTTTTAAAGTGCTTCAGAGGCTTTAAATCAGAGGGGGAAGTGTTCTGATGAGAGTGGAATCAAGCTAATAATCAGTGCAGAAAAGGCAGCTCTCAAAATTCCCTTCTGTGTGCAAATCACGTAATACTCTCCTAGGTTCCTAATAGACCAAAGAAGAGGTCACAGTGGAAATCTGACATTATGTAGCACTGGATAGTCATAAACGTATAACATACTGAAAGCTGTGGGATTCAGCAAAAGTCATAGTCAGAGGAAAATATATGGTTTCAAATGAATATTTTTGGAAAAACGGAGAAAATTAATGAGCAACTCCGGAAGTTAGGTAGAAAAGAGCAAATTAAACCCCAGAAAAAAGATAGAGCTGGGTGGGAATTAAAAAGGTAATAACAGAAATTGGTCAAATGAACATATGACACAAAAATCTAGAAACCAAAGAGTTTTTTCTAGAAAAGAGGAAGAAAGGAGGACAGAGAGTTCCAATATCAGGAATGAAACAGAGAGCGTAACTGTGAGCTTAGGACTCTTTTAAAAGTGAGAGGATGGTATAAACAGCAAACTTTCAAACACCTTGAAAATAAAATTCTGAATAGTTTTATAACAATTAAAGAAAATATTAAATAAATTGACTACATAATAACAAATTTCTTCAGGGAAAATACAGACTGAAACAGTTTCACTGGTGAAATCTACCAAATACTAAATAAAGATAAAATGTCAAACTTATACAAACGCTTTCAGTACACAGATAAAGAAACATTTGTTGTTTAGTGGTTCAGTCGTGTCTGACTCTTTGCAACCTCATGGACTACAGCACTCCAGGCTTCCCTATCCTTCACTGTCTCCTGGAGTTTGCTCAAACTCATGTCTATTGAGTCAGCGAGGCCATCCAACCACCTCATCCTGTGTCCTCGCTTCTCCTCCTGCCCTCAGTCTTTCCCAGAATCAGGGACTCTTCCAATGAAATCAGCTGTTCACATCAGGTAGCCAAAGTAATGGAGCTTCAGCTTCAACACAAACGCTATCTATACACAGATAAAGAAATACAAGTTCCTAAATAATTTTATGGAAGCCAGGGTAACCTTGATACCAAAATCTGAAAAATCCATTACTAAGAAGAAAATTTTCAGGTCAATTTTACTTGTAAGTATCAGTGCAAACTTTCTAACAAAATATCAGAAAACCAATTCAAGTTACATGTAGAGAGAATAATATATCAAGACAAACTTGTGTTTATTTCTGAAATGCAATGTTAATTAACATTGAAAATTTAGCAAATGTAATTCAGCACATTGTGAGAATAGAGGTACAATCATATGACTATACAATAGATGCAGAAAAAATTCAATACCCTTATGATAGAAAACAAAAATGATGTGCACATTGGAAATATAAGGCAGATTCTTTTACAGTCTGAGCCACCAGGAAAGCCCCAATAAAAACAGAATATAATATAAAAACAGTACACATGAAAATCTAGAACAAACATGATTCATAATGCTGAAATACTGTACATTTTCACCTGAGATCAGATGCCCATCATTAACTATTATTCTAAAAAAGATTTTAGTTTATCTCTTTGGGCGACACACTTGGGTAACCCATTCCACAACATGCAGGTTTCAGTAAACAAATTTGGTCATTTCCTCTGGGAACTTAAATCTTTCAAAGGAGAAGACAACATTGGTACATTTTTAGGTTTGTTTTCCATGATGTAAATAAGACTTTTCATGATTTGAGGGGCATATTTCTGGGTTTCAGAGACAGTTTAAATGCAATACCTGCCCAGTTATGTGGACTGAAGGGGCCAGTTGAGAAGAGTGCCATGTGGGATCTCAAGGACTTTCAGATATGTTATCACTGATGCTAATATCTGTGCTGTACACTAGAAAGGGAGACTTCTGCTGCTGCTGCTGCTGCTGCTGCTGCTGCTGCTGAGTCAGTTCAGTCGTGTCCGACTCTGTGCGACCCCAGAGACGGCAGCCCACCAGGCTCCCCCGTCCCTGGGATTCTCCAGGCGAGAACACTAGAGTGGGTTGCCATTTCCTTCTCCAATGCATGAAAGTGAAAAGTGAAAACGAAGCCCCTCAGTCATGTCCAACTTGCAGCGACCCCAGGGACTGCAGCCTAAGGGGCTTCTCTGTCCATGGGATTTTCCAGGCAAGCGTTCTGGAGTGGGGTGCCATTGCCTTCTCCTGGAAAGAGAGAACAGGAGAAAGGAGACTGTGTAATTGATAGGGTGGGTGACCTAGTCCCACATCCAGCCATCATTTCTCCAGTTCCTGATGCACACATGGGGCTTCTGCAGACAGATTCCCTTTGGAGAAAACAAAAACTGTTCTCCCACTCAAGGCATTTGAAAACCAATGGCTTAGATTGTTAGGAAATTTTTCAACATAGCTAAATTTCTTTCCAACTGGTAATGTTTTTCTTTCCTCTTGTCATCCCAATCAAATTAAGCTGGTCAATTATTTACTTTCTAGTTTAAATTATATTTTCCATTCTGTTGTTTTCTCTGTCCTGGGTGAATAAAATGCTATTGTCGTAGGTCCTACTGATGTCAAAATGTTTGAATAGTGGAAGACTATAACATTTTGCCTTGATTTTTTTAACAAAAAAATTATTAAATATACTTCTTTAAAAAATCAATAACTCACTTTGAAAAATGCAAATTCCAGAGTTGATTAAAAACATTACTACCCTTGATGTGTGAAATTCTTTGATTTACTTTCTTTCTCATTCTAAATACCTTCTCAATAACTTTAGCCTTCAAAGATAACCTTCTGTTTCACAGAAGAAAAAATTTATTAATAAAGAAAGTTATTCTTCTCAACATAATTCTCTATATACCTTCTTTTTCTTATTCACCTTTTTTATATCCCTCCTTGATTCTTTTGCTGATCTCTTCTATCACAGTTATGCTTCTTCAGTTTTTACTTCCTTTTTATCGCAGAACTTCTTTATTCTTAATGGCATTATCCCACATTTTTTTAATCTCTTATAATTTGATTTGGCAGTTCTTCTTTATTTCCTCTTCACTTTTGGTAGAAATTTAAAAATGTTAATACTTTGTCTTAGTAAATGAACATGATCTTTATTGGAATTTTTTCAAAATGCAAATAAAGATTTCTAAAAAAAAAAAAAAAACACCCTAGGCTATCACTTTGGACAATGTGCTGTGTGTGTGCTATCTGACTCTTTGTGACCCCATGGCATGTTAGCCTGCCAGGCCCTTGGGTCCAGGCAAGAGTACTGGAATGGGTTCTGTTTCCTACTCCAGGGTATCTTCTTGACCCAGGGATTGCACCCTCATCTCTTGCATCTTCTGCATTGGCAGGCAGATTCTTTACCACTGTGCCACCTGGGGAGCCCCTTAACCAAGCATGAAGTCCTTCTAAGCACAAGACATTGTGTGATCACACAGGTCGAAAGCCTATGAACACTCTGCCCAGAACATATAGCCTAGTCCTTCCAAATCAACACCTTTGACCAGTTAGATCAACCAAGTCAGTCCAAAATGTTTCATCATTTCCTGAGCTTCTCAATTGAGTGGCTAAATGGTTGTGACTATTTGGGGGCTTTTTTTTCTTTTTTGGATGTGGACCGTTCTTCAGAGTCTTTATTGAATTTGTTACAATTGTCTCTGTTTCATGGTTTGGTTTTTTGGCTGCAAGCCATATGGGATCCCAGCCCTCCAACCAAGAATTGAACCCACACCCCCTACATTAGAACGTGAAGTCCCAACTACTGAACCGCCAGAGAAGTCCCATGACTGTGTTCTTTTTGACCAAATTAGCTGAATCTACTAGGATGTGGGGGTGGGGGCGGTGGGGGGAGGAGGGGTGCAGGGGCATTACGTAAGAAGGACAATATTAGGCTAAATTTTACGCAAACGATTGAAGGGTTATATCTGAAGTCTGTTATGATATGAAAGACATTGCTCTAAAAATAAATAACTNCTTATACACATCTAGATGTGTATAAGAGACAGGGGGGGAGGAGGGGTGCAGGGGCATTACGTAAGAAGGACAATATTAGGCTAAATTTTACGCAAACGATTGAAGGGTTATATCTGAAGTCTGTTATGATATGAAAGACATTGCTCTAAAAATAAATAACTGCCAATGATGACCATCCTCTAAGATGCTGTGCATCTCCTTCCAAAGGGTACTCACAGGGAAAGTCAGTTGCAGGCCTCAAGGCAGCCCCATGGGGTAGGCACTGTACAGACCCAATTTACAGAAGAGGAACCAGTCCTGGGGAGAGATAGATGGAGTAAGTTCTCCAGGTAACACAGTCTGTTAGCAGTGGTATTGTTAGTTGCCAAGTCATGTCTGACTCTTTGTGACCCCAAGGACTGTCACCTGTGACCTCCAGGTCCTCTGTCCATGGGATTCTCCAGGCAAGAATATTGGAGTGGATTGCCATTCCCTTCTCCAGAGGATCTNTCTGTTAGCAGTGGTATTGTTAGTTGCCAAGTCATGTCTGACTCTTTGTGACCCCAAGGACTGTCACCTGTGACCTCCAGGTCCTCTGTCCATGGGATTCTCCAGGCAAGAATATTGGAGTGGATTGCCATTCCCTTCTCCAGAGGATCTTCCCCACCCAAGGATCAAACCTGGGTCTCTTGCATTGTAGGCAGATTGTTTACCATCTGAGCTATAGTGAACAGGAGCTAAAATGAGGTCTGAATCGTCAACCCCCTCTTGGCCTCCACGTGATTCCAGTACCGTGATCCCAGGCCCCATCTTCTACAGACACAGGCAAAGATCTGGATTTGGGAAGGCAGTGGAAAGGCTCATGTGGTGGTCCCGTACTTCACTCTCCCTAAAAATGGGCCTCCTGCTTGTAAAAGACCCCAAACTCTAGAATATACCTGAACTTGCAAGCCCACATCTCAGGGCTGAGGGAGGTAAAGCTACTCTGTTTTCAGACACAGACAAGGATTTTTTTTTTCTCTTCTCTGGATAAACAGCAGGTTGTTTTCCTAGTTCTTAGCTGAATGCCAAGCCTCCATAAAAAATAAAAGCAAAAGGAAATTCTTCCATGGAACATGAAGGATTCAGCAAAACGAATCTCAAAAACCTAGGTGTTCAGGCTCTGTGGACATAGCCGGCATTTTGGGGACACACTTAAGTCCTGCCTCCACCTGTTTAAAGGCTGGAATTAAGGGCTTTGGCATTTGATGAACCCTCTGTTTTCAGTCCTCCTAGAAACAAAGCTAAAATGACCTCTCTGCAGCACTAGGTGTTCCTTATCTGTTTTCATGGCTGCCTCCAGGCTCAGGGTAAAGTCTGAAAGCAAGAATTGAGCTGACTACAAGAGTGAAGTCCAAACCAGGTCTATGTGTATATAGTCATGTACATATCTATATGGCTTCCTCTGTTCCTCACTTTACTGTCTCTATATAGATACTAAGATAAAACAGAGAACATGACTAACTTTTCATACTTCCCATGTTCCCTCCAGGATGCAGATAACTGGACAGAAGGTTTTTAAAAAAAAATCATTTACTCTTCTCATTCAGATTTAATTTGGTTACAATCCAGGTGTGTCCCCCAATTCCATATCTCATGTTTGTTTTAAACAATCATTATCAATGCTCTTAATGAGAACCCTGCAACACGTCAAAGTGACTTCCAAGTGATTAAAGATGGCATTGCCGGTATAACATTGCAAAACCTATATTTTCTTATCATTACTTAGGAATTGGTAATACTTTTGGAGAAGCTCTATACAGTCAACAAAAACAAGACCAGGAGCTGACTGTGGCTCAGATCATGAACTCCTTATTTCCAAATTCAGGCTTAAATTGAAGAAAGTAGGGAAAACCGCTAGACCATTCAGGTATGACCTAAATCAAATCCCTTATGATTATACAGTGGAAGTGAGAAATAGATTTAAGGGCCTAGATCTGATAGACAGAGTTCCTGATGAACTATGGAATGAGGTTCGTGACATTGTACAGGAGACAGGGATCAAGACCATCCCCATGGAAAAGAAATGCAAAAAAGCAAAATGGCTGTCTGGNATGATTATACAGTGGAAGTGAGAAATAGATTTAAGGGCCTAGATCTGATAGACAGAGTTCCTGATGAACTATGGAATGAGGTTCGTGACATTGTACAGGAGACAGGGATCAAGACCATCCCCATGGAAAAGAAATGCAAAAAAGCAAAATGGCTGTCTGGAGAAGCCTTACAAATAGCACTGAAAAGAAGAGAGGCGAAAAGCAAAGGAGAAAAGAAAAGATATAAGCATCTGAATGCAGAGTTCCAAAGAATAGCAAGAAGAGATAAGAAAGCCTTCTTCAGCAATCAATGCAAAGAGATAGAGGAAAAACAACAGAATGGGAAAGACTAGAGATCTCTTCAAGAGAATTGGAGATACCAAGGGAACATTTCATGCAAAGATGGGCTAGATAAAGGATAGAAATGGTATGGACCTAACAGAAGCAGAAGATATTAAGAAGAGGTGGCAAGAATACACAGAAGAATTGTATAGAAAAGATCTTCACGACCCAGATAATCATGAGGATGTGATCACTAATCTAGAGCCAGGGAAGACCATAGCCTTGACCATAAGGACCTTCACTGACAGAGTAGTGTCTCTGCTTTTCAACACACTAACTAGATTTGTCATCACATTATATATTATATATATCACTGAATCACTAGCTGTATACCTGAAGCTAACACAATGTTGCAAATCAACAGTACTTCAATTTAGAAAAAAAGGCTCTCAGTTAGTTCTTATACATATTAAGTATTTGAAAACTTTCGGGGAAGTTTCCCAACTTGCAGATGATAAGATTCACCTACTTTCTAGGCTTTTCCCCCTAAGATTTGATTCAGAGCATCTGAGATGGAGTGTGGAATTTGTATTAATATTTTCAGCAGGTACCCCAGGTGAGGGCTTCCCTGATGGCTCAGTGGTAAAGAATCCACCTGCCAATGCAGGAGACCCAGGTTCCATCCCCGGGTTGGGAAAATCCCCTGGAGAACGGAAAGGCTACCCACCCCAGTTTTCTTGCCTGGAGAATCTCATGGACAGAGGAGCCTGGTGTGCTATAGTCCGTGGGGTCGCAAAGAGTCGGACAGGACTGAGCGACTAAAACAACAGCAGCGGTAGGAGATCCTTAACCCGAGGCTATGGAACATGTGATTACTGAAGGGCTGGCCCAGGGCTTCTCCATCCGGTTTCCCTCAGAACTACCCGAGGAGTTTAACGAAGTACGTACACCTAGTCCACTTGTGATGACTTCAGTTTAGTTGGTTCTTTTCCAGATAACTATAATTACTATGCAGACATCTGAACTAGAAGTCCCACCCATGCCTTACTTCAAATGGGTCTGATTCCCAAGGATTGGAGAAGATAATTTTGACTGCTGAGCAGAAAGTATTTGGAAAGATCCTCTTTTCTCTTCTGGAGCAGGAATCCGCTTGAGAAACAATGATGGCAGCTTCAAGTCAATTTACAATTGCTATAGCAATTTTGATTTGATTTGATTGTCACAGTGTGGCATTGTGATGTGGATACGTTCATACTGTCACTTTAAGGGTGAAGAACTTGAGGCTCAGAGAGGCTCAGAAACCTGCCCAAGGTCCCACAGCCTGTCTGTGGGTATGTATAGGAGTAGCTTTTTGTCTCTGGTCCATTTACACAAGCATATGTAAGCAAGAAAATGAATAAAGAAAGGAGCTTTTGCCCAAGGGATTGGGGAGCACCGTTGTGGGTCTCAAGTTAGGGCTTGGAAAGGAAAGAGGAGGAAACAGTTCTGATGCTAATTTATTTGTTCCTACTGCTGCTGAGAGCCCGGAGTTGGATGCTTCCTTTGAAGTCTCCAGGATGAACATGACCTAAACCAGACTACACTCGGCTGCAGCCAGATGGAGGCCACGCTTTGCAGCCCTTGACTGAGGACAGGGTGAGTTGGGGCCACACAATACGTTTTCCTCTGTTCGAAGCCGGCTGGCCTTTGGGAGACTGATCCTTGACTTCATTAGCACCAGTGAACGCAGTCAAGCGGACCCGACCATCCAGACCATAACAACAGTGACATAATAACCGCTGACATTTCACAACTTCTCCCAGGCTCCGGAAGTGGGGAAGCTCTCAGAGAGGGGAATTCTTTTCCCTGTGGCCCTTCACCAGATGTGTATAAGAGACAGGTCCTGTGGCCACTGCTGAGTTTTCCAAATTTGCTGGCATATTGAGTGCAGCACTTTCACAGCATCATCTTCCAGGATTTGAAACAGCTCAACTGGAATTCCATCACCTCCACTAGCTTTGTTCTTAGTGATGCTTTCTAAGGCCCACTTGACTTCACATTCCAAGATGTCTGGCTCTAGATTAGTGATCACATCCTCATGATTATCTGGGTTGTGAAGATCTTTTCTGTACAGTTCTTCTGTGTATTCTTGCCACCTCTTCTTACTATCTTCTGCTTCTGTTAGGTCCATACCATTTCTATCCTTTATTGAGCCCATCTTTGCATGAAATGTTCCCTTGGTATCTCCAATTCTCTTGAAGAGATCTCTAGTCTTTACCTCTTTGTTTATATGGGGCTCCAACTTTCACAGTCCTTGTAGTCTTCGTATGATTACACTTATGAAGTACAGTTGCTGCTGGAAGCGTGTCTGAGAAAGTAGTTTAATTTTACAGAGTTTTAAGCTTATCTTTTATTGTAGCTTTCCTTCTCTCCATAATCCCGAAGCTTCGTGCTATCATGCTTTGGACCTTTTGGAATTCTGAACTGTTCACCAGCTTAGGTCTTGGGGTTTCTCACTCTTGGCTTAGGATTTAGTTTTCCTGAATACTTTAAGGTCTCTGCTATATCTTTTCCCAAGTTTTAAAAATTCTGTCACTGTTTTCATCCATTCTCTTTCCATCTCATGTTTATAAGCAAAATAAAACTGGACTACTATCATTTTGGTAGGATTGTCCAAGTGGCCATTTATACCTGGAAGTTCTATCCATTTTGCCCTAATAATACAAGCTATAGAATGTCTCTTTTCATGCTTTTGCAGTATATGACTGCTGGTCTCCAAACTTAATGCCAAAGCAATTCTTAATTCTATCTTTTCATTTTACTCTTCTTTCTGACCACACTGATCTTTAGGGGTTACATGTATACGAGTGCTTTGCTATTAAAGCTCTATTCAGGTTCCCATTTCCATTTTCCCCTCAATCTATTTATAATGCGGTTTCTGTCTATAGTCTTTTTTTAAATTTTCTGTAACACTAAAACTATCCATGATATCATATTTACTAAGTGAGATTTTTACTTAATGATGACATTTCCTTTTATAAAGCTTTCTATATTGCAAAAATGATAAATACAGATATTTATATAGGTATGGATATAGGTATCCGGTGCTCTTGCCTGGAGAATCCCGGGGATAGAGGAGCCTGGTGGGCTGCCATCTATCGGGTCGCACAGAGTTGGACAAGACTGAAGCGACTTAGCAGCAGTAGCAGCAGCATAGATATAAAAATACCAGACTTCCCAGGTGGCGCTAGTGGTAAAGAGCCTTCCTGCCAATGCAGGAGACATAAGAGATATGGAGTCAATCCTTGCATAGGGAAGATCCCCTGGAACAAAGCACAGCAACCCACTTCAGTATTCTTGTCTGGAGAACTGCATGGACTGAGGAGACACAAAGAGTAAGAAATGACTGAAGTGTCTTAGCACGCACGCACATACATACACAGTATTATTTAGTATTTAAAATATCTGCGTCTGAGAGGTTATCATTAGAATTACTTTCCCAGTTTTGAATCTGAGGCAACTGAGGCTTAGAGAGGATAGTATCTTTGCTCAAAGTTGCAAAGTATCAAAAAGTCATTCCTATAACTTGAATACAAATTCTTTAATTTCAAATCGCATGCTCTTTCTTCTTAAATGATTCACTTATTGTTTAATAAATATGTGTTTACTACCTGCTATTTGTCTAGCTGAATGAAATTAGAGTAGTTTACATGATTGTCAGCTTTTATGATATTGTAGAGTTTATTCTCAGGGAGAGATGGATCAAAATCATTCATTTTACAAATAATTTTTTAAATATTAGCAGAGACTTCTAAGTAAAAATAGCAGAACACATTTACTTACACTTCTGCTCCAAATTCCACAAATTACTCTGAATTTTGTTTAATTCTTGTTTTGTTTTAGTGATAAGAAAGCCTTTCTCCATTAATGAAATCTGAGCTAAAACTTGAATATGGCTACCACAGATGGCCTGTATAACCAGCACTACAGTTCTGGGCTTGAATTATAAGAAAAATTCAGATATTCTAAGATTATGGAGAAGAGTATTCCAGGAAGAAAAAGTAATAATCTGTGCAAAGGAGAACGTTTCTACAATGTGCTAATATATAAATAAGAAATAGGAGTGTCAACGTGGTTGTAATAGACAGAGAAAGGAGTTATAAAGTTACAAGATTGGAATACTAATAGCCAGACTCAGAAATTGTAAAGAAATGCAAAGATTCTAAGCATGATGAAAAGATTCTATGTGATTATAAGAAATCACATAGAAAGTACATAAACACTGGAGAAAGTACATAAACTGGAGTAAAGCACTTACGGATATGCAAACTCCGTTTGCTGGGTAGAGAACTGAATGAAGGGGACTATTTCCAGGATACATTTTGGAAGTTACAACACAAGATCTGCTACTGGATTAGATGCTATGGTGACAAAAAGAGAGGAATCAAGAATGTTTCTTTGGTTTTGGCTTGAGCATCTGGGTACACAGAGGTGACATCTACTGATATAAATACGAAAGCAGAAGGAGCAGGTTTTGGAGTAACAAGTATTTTGTTTGGTCTTGTTAAATTTAAGATGGTTAGTTTCCTCTCAAGGTAGATAACTCATGGACCACTTGGAAATGAGTCTACAGACTTCAATAATAGAGAATGATATTATAGAGATATTATTTAAAGCCTTTGCTCTCAATGAGATTTATTATCTGGAGAAAAAATTACCTGAAGCAGAGAAAGGGGCTTAGAACTGAGCACTAAAGCATTTCAACACTTTCAAATCCAATAGAAATAGGAGAAAGCAGCAATGATCTTTGAGAAAGATAATTCAAAATCGAAGAAAAATAACCAGGAGAACAGTAAGAGTGAAGGCAGGAGAAGAAAATATTTTAAGACTTGTGAACTGTGTTGAATGTTGTTGAAGATAAAGAAATATAAACTCCAACAAGTGATTATTAAATTTGGCAAAGCCACCATTATAATGGTAATGTCCATGAAGTGTGGAATGTGACAATATTTCAAATAATTTCAGGAGAAAAGTGGGAGATGAAGAGAAAGTAAAGATGTAATTGCAAACAATTTTTTCAAGTGGTTTTACTGCGAAGGATATCAGAGAAATGTAGCCATAGATGGAAAGAGTGAGATGAAAGGAGAGCCGGTACTATTTTTTTCCTGATAATCAGAGATTTAATGCATGTTTCTCTGCTCAGTGAATTGGTTAGGAGAAGAAAGAGAAGCCAACCTCGCAAGAAAGAGGGGTTAATCAAGGAGCAAAATCCTTGAGATGGAAGAGCAGATGGCATCCAGAGCAGGAAAGGTTAGCATCTGATTGAAGTAATAACAGTTCCTGAAGTTTGTAACTGGAGGGAGGCAGAAAGTACACAAATGCAAATGGCCTGGGAGATTTAATGGAAGTAAGAGCAAGTTCATATTTGATTGTTCTTTTATAACATCATTAAAATAAAAACAAGGTTGTCTGCTTCGGTGGCTGTCTGAGGAGCACATTGGAATTACTCCTTTCAAACTGAACTTTGACTATGCTTTTTTTTTTCCCCTGAAAAAAGCTAAATCAAATTGCATTTTTTAGTATCATTAGCATATGCCAACAATGAAAAATAAAGACTTATGATCCTTGAAAAACACATCACCAACCAACCATTAACAACTTTTCAGTCAGATGTAAGTTTGGACATATCACCTCTACTAATTTAACTCTAAAATTTTCAACTTGGAGTCAAAATGTGAGCATATTCATGGTCTAGTGCACTGAGTTATGATCACCAGGAAAATTTTTCTAAATCACTGTATTTTTCGTATATGTATGCCATGTAAACTAACACTTGCTCATATTTTTGGCATATCTATAAAGTATAAATATCTCCCACAGTTTGCATAGACAAGCAATGTAGCAAAGACAGAACTTAATCCCTACTGTAGCCTGCATCAATCATCACTTGTATTTAAAAAGCACCAAGTGCTGTTAGGAGATACTACATCCCAAAACAACAAGGTGTACAACTGTTTAATGCTATTTGAGAAAATGTTTTATTTTCCCCTATAGAGCATCTTCCATCAAGAACAGTATAGATGACTAAAGATGTAGGAAATAATTTCCATGTATTTCATCTGCAGTTTAGATGCCAAGTTAAGATGCCAAAGGGACGTAAAACAGATCATGTAGCACTTTGAAAATTTCCTTTGAGTGAAAATAGGCATTCACTCATTTTTCGTCATGTTTGTTTTAAAATGTAAAGGAATCTGAACGACAAGTCATGTTGTCTAGATTTTCTACTAGAGGACCTTTAGCAGAAAGTATTTTAATGAAAGTACACTATTGTATTGAATACATAGCATCTCGTTTAGTGTTTTAAGAAGGCTATTGTTTGAGAGAAAATGAAACAAGTCTTTTTTCATCTGTATGAGACTTAGTCATCTAGATAATCAATTAATGATAAATACACAAATAGATTCATTTTATTATTTTAGATCAACAGTGAATCATCCTCAATTTTAACATGCAGATACAGACTGTTTCAAAATTGGGAAAGGAGTACATCAAGGCTGTATATTGTCACCCTGCTCATTTAACTTTTATGAAGAATACATCATGCGAGATGTTGGACTGGATGAAGTACATGCTGGAATAAAGATTGCCAGGAGAAATATCAATAACCTCAGACATGCAGATGACACCAATATTATGGCAGAAAGTGAAGAAGAACTANACATCAAGGCTGTATATTGTCACCCTGCTCATTTAACTTTTATGAAGAATACATCATGCGAGATGTTGGACTGGATGAAGTACATGCTGGAATAAAGATTGCCAGGAGAAATATCAATAACCTCAGACATGCAGATGACACCAATATTATGGCAGAAAGTGAAGAAGAACTAAAAGGCCTCTTGATAAAGGTGAAAGAAGAGTGTGAAAAAGCTGGCTTTAAATTCAATGTTCAAAAGCCACAGAACATGGCATCGAGTCCCATCACTTCATGTCAAATAGATGGGGAAACAATAGAAACAGTGACAGGTTTTATTTGCCTGGGCTCCAAAATCACTGTAGATGGTGACTGCAGCCATGAAATTAAAAGATGCTTGCTCCTTGGAAGAAAGGCTGTGACAAACCTAGTCAGTGTATTAAAAAAGCAGAAGCATTATTTTGCCAACAAAGCTATGGTTTTTCCAGTAGTCATGTATGGTTGTGGGAGCTGGACCATAAAGANATCACTGTAGATGGTGACTGCAGCCATGAAATTAAAAGATGCTTGCTCCTTGGAAGAAAGGCTGTGACAAACCTAGTCAGTGTATTAAAAAAGCAGAAGCATTATTTTGCCAACAAAGCTATGGTTTTTCCAGTAGTCATGTATGGTTGTGGGAGCTGGACCATAAAGAAGGCTGATCACCAAATAGCTGATGCTTTTGAACTGCAGTGTTGGAGAAAACTCTTCAGAGTTTCTTGGACAGCAATGAGGTCAAACCATTCAATCCTAAAGGAAATCAACCCTGAATATTCATTGGAAGGACTGATGCTGAAGCTCCAATACTTTGGCCAACTGATACGAAGAACTGATTGACTGGAAAAGTCCCTGATGCTGGGAAAGACTGAAAGCAGGAAGAGAAGGGGTTGACAGAGGACAAGATGGTTTGATGGCAACACTAACTCGATGGACGTGAGTTTGAGCAAGTCTGGGAGATGATAAAGGACAAAGGAGCCGAGCATGCTGCAGTCCATGGGGTCGCACAGAGTCAGACATGACTGAGCAACTGAACAACACTGTGTTTTTTATTTTATATTAGAGCAGAGTTGATTAACAATGTTATATTAGTTTTGGGTGTGAAATAAGCAAAGACAAATACCATATGGTATCGCTGATATGTGGAATCTAAAAAATAAGATTCAAATGAACTTATTTACAAAGTAGAAAAAGACTCACAGACTTAGAGAACAAATTTATAGTGACCAGAGGAGAAGCTTGATGGTGGGGAATAGATTAAGATCTGAGGACTGACATGTACACTGCTATATTTGAAATAGATAACCAACAAGGACTTACTGCATAGCACAAGGAACTCTGCTCTGTATGATTATAACTCGGCAGATTATGTTTTTTAATGAAGTAATGATATCAGGCACACAGCATCACTATATATATATATATATGAAACTAATGGATTTTCACAAAATGTTCAGTTAAATTTCTCCAAATAAAATTATAATTTAGGAATTGAAGTCCTTATGGGGGAAATAGATTAACTGAGGCTATACAAGATAAATGCTTACACAGCATAGTTAAAGACATTATCTCTAAATTATCTCCTTAGACCTTCAATATTTCACCTCATTTCCACTCCAAATAATTCCCCTCTGCATTTTCTCCTTATCTCACTGAGACCAATCATCCTTACAGAACATGAAAAAAAAATAAAATAAATAAAAATAAAAACAAACTGAACACCTCATCTTCAGGAAACCATTGCAAAATGCATGTAAGTTGGTTAGATGTCCTTCAATAAGCATTTATCCAGGGTGGCTCCCTGGATAAATGTGACCGGGTTATTATCACTTAGATTCTATTCTCTCCAATTATAAAATGAGGAATTATTGATCTCAGAGTCCTCTGAGCTGCTAGCTCCTATCATTTGAATCAGATTATCCAGTGAAACTGCGGAGCCCTCACAGGACAACACTTGAACTAAAATTGAACTGATTAGGAGTGAGGGTGTCAGTGGTAATCCTACAGTCAGAGGAACTGTCATGTTCCATTACAGTTATTCCATTTACCTGAACACTGGGCACTTTGAGAGCTGTCACCTACTGTGTAAGCTATGCCCTTACACAATCTTGCATAGGACTACAACAAAATCTAGGGAAATCAAAAAATGCTCGTTGTATTGAATTGGGCTGTTTCTGCACAATACAATTTTCTCCAACTGGTGAGGTCAGGTTTGAGGTCAGAAGGCCTCAGGGGTGGGAGGGGAGGGGCAGTAGCATAACAAATGATCTCACTACCCCCTTGGAATGTTTCTTTCCCCATCTTGCTGTGGAACCACACGAATCTAGCTACAGAATCAACAGCATCTTTTGAACTTTCCATGTAGATAGATTTAGCCTTGCAGGGGAAGTGAAGCTTGAAATGAGTGTAAGATGCAGACTCATAATTCCTAGAAAGGTTATTTAAAATCAAGTAAAGAAAATGTTGCTGCAGAGTAGAACAAGAGAGGAGTTCAGGCAAGTTAGTACTGTTATGGCTGCTGTATATACCCAGTGTGATTTAATTTTGTTTGCAAATCGGGTTCTCTTTCATGGTAACAAGCATACTTTTTTAACCAAGTATCTAAAGCCACTAGATAGAGAGATAAACAGAAAGCTTGATAGATAAAACCTAAAAGACAATCATAGGAACAAGAGGTAAGTAAAGAAATAAGTAATCACAGAGGAGAAATGACTCAAAAAACAATGATCTAGAATAATTATCTGTCCCTTATTCATTATGTATTAACAACTTTAAATTCCCTCTCATACCCTCAGGTAGTCAGAGGTCCCTCTTCTGCAATCCTTCTTCATTGTATTTAACATAGGTGAAACCAAGTTACCTTTTTACCCTGGAGACTATTTGGAAACACCGTATATATGTTGAGAAGGGGCATTTTTTTTTTTTTTTTGGGTACTTGAATGACTATGAGAAACTGCCGTAATTTACTATTCAGTTCAGTTCAGTCGTGTCTGACTTTTTGCGACCCCATGAATCGTAGCTCACCAGGGCTCCCTGTCCATCACCAACTCTAGGAGTTTACTCAGACTTATGTCCATCAAGTCAGTGATGCCATCCAGCCATTTCATCCTCTGTGGTCCCCTTCTCCTCCTGCCCCCAATCCCTCCCAGGATCAGGGCCTTTTCCAATGAGTCAACTCTTCGCATGAGGTGGCCAAAGTACTGGAGTTTGCTAGTAGGAAGGTCCGGGGAAGGCAATGGCACCCCAACCCAGTACTCTTGCCTGGAAAATCCAATGGACGGAGTAGCCTGGTGGGCTGCAGTCCATGGAGTCGCTAACAGTCGAACAGACTGAGCGACTTCACTTTCACTTTTCTCTTTCATGCATTGGAGAAGGAAATGGCAACCCACTCAAGTGTTCTTGCCTGGAGAATCCCAGGGACGGGGGAGCCTGGTGGGCTGCCGTCTATGGGGTCACACAGAGTCGGACGCGACTGAAGTGACTTAGAAGCAGCAGCAGTAGGAAGGTCAAATATCCTGCAATGCATGGGACAATCCCACAAAATGCAGAACCTTTGAGGTCCAAATGCCAATAGCATGCATGTGGAGAAACAGTGGGTTTCTCTAGTATAGTTGTTATCCCTCAGTGATACAAGATCTTCTGCAAAGACCCAAGATTATAATTCAGGGGAATATTTCTTTTTTGAAGAAACCTCAGGAATACGTTACATTGAAATCCAACGGCAGTTTTTCCGGTGTATAAAATGTGCATTTTTATACCCTGGTTATTTTGTATAGTTAAAAACAAGTTTTATTGTCAGAAAATAAGAAAAACAAAAAACATCAAGGCAAGGATCAATTTATAAAAGTGACAGGCATTTCCTTGGGTGGCCAAATTCTTGATCTTCATGCTTCACTCAAGATAACTCATCTGTTCTAACCTACTACCTGTTGAATGTACCACCCACCATAGACAGCATTTTCCTTTAGTGCTCACAACTCTAGTTCCTCTAACACCCACACTGGGGCCTTTAGTTTGTGGGAATATGCAACTGCTCTGGGGCAACAGACCTATTCTCAGCTATGGACTTCCCTTCCTCTGGCTCTGAAAGTAAGAATAGCTTGGAATGGTCAAAGAGAGGGGGCCCTACGGCAGGGAGAGAGAGAGATACTTAGTTCTTTTTTTAAATTTTCTAAAACAGCAGGACCACAGCTCTAACATTAAATATGTTTAACTTCCTTTGCATGTTCTTAATCAGTTAAAAGATCTCATTCTCATTTTCTCTTTCCCGATCCAATCCATTAACATCTGTGGTTGGTCCATCACCAGGCTTGGTCTGGTATGTCATTACAAGTGTACTTTTGCATTTACCAAATCTTTGTAGTCACAATCTCTCCATGTAGTAAATATGCAAAATCAAAAAAGTGATAGCTTCCCATTTACTGTCATTTTATTTCAGGATGAAACAGGCTAACCTCATGCAAATTATTTCATTGAGCTCAGTAAAATAAATAAGTAAATAATTTTATTCCTTTGTCTGAACTGTGTCAAACTGTGCTGGATGAAAACTTTCATTTTTATTCCATTTGTTTGGCTGTGCAGGAATTCAGTTAAAGTGTACATCTGTGATTGAAAATACATTTGCTTTTATATTGTGGTCTAAAAGTATGATGAAAATTATTCTTTACTCAAAGTACCACAGCTGTCTCTTATACACATCTAGATGTGTATAAGAGACAGGGGAGGGGAGGGGCAGTAGCATAACAAATGATCTCACTACCCCCTTGGAATGTTTCTTTCCCCATCTTGCTGTGGAACCACACGAATCTAGCTACAGAATCAACAGCATCTTTTGAACTTTCCATGTAGATAGATTTAGCCTTGCAGGGGAAGTGAAGCTTGAAATGAGTGTAAAATGCAGACTCATAATTCCTAGAAAGGTTATTTAAAATCAAGTAAAGAAAATGTTGCTGCAGAGTAGAACAAGAGAGGAGTTCAGGCAAGTTAGTACTGTTATGGCTGCTGTATATACCCAGTGTGATTTAATTTTGTTTGCAAATCGGGTTCTCTTTCATGGTAACAAGCATACTTTTTTAACCAAGTATCTAAAGCCACTAGATAGAGAGATAAACAGAAAGCTTGATAGATAAAACCTAAAAGACAATCATAGGAACAAGAGGTAAGTAAAGAAATAAGTAATCACAGAGGAGAAATGACTCAAAAAACAATGATCTAGAATAATTATCTGTCCCTTATTCATTATGTATTAACAACTTTAAATTCCCTCTCATACCCTCAGGTAGTCAGAGGTCCCTCTTCTGCAATCCTTCTTCATTGTATTTAACATAGGTGAAACCAAGTTACCTTTTTACCCTGGAGACTATTTGGAAACACCGTATATATGTTGAGAAGGGGCATTTTTTTTTTTTTTTTGGGTACTTGAATGACTATGAGAAACTGCCGTAATTTACTATTCAGTTCAGTTCAGTCGTGTCTGACTTTTTGCGACCCCATGAATCGTAGCTCACCAGGGCTCCCTGTCCATCACCAACTCTAGGAGTTTACTCAGACTTATGTCCATCAAGTCAGTGATGCCATCCAGCCATTTCATCCTCTGTGGTCCCCTTCTCCTCCTGCCCCCAATCCCTCCCAGGATCAGGGCCTTTTCCAATGAGTCAACTCTTCGCATGAGGTGGCCAAAGTACTGGAGTTTGCTAGTAGGAAGGTCCGGGGAAGGCAATGGCACCCCAAACTTTATTGTCAAGAGGAGTTAAGCAAAAATACTGTCTGAGGTTGATCTCAGGTATATTTTCTTCTTTAACAGGGATGTAACAGATACATGCAAATGGTTCAAAATATTTCCAGTGGCCATTGCTATGAACATACATTTCCACAGAACTTAGAGTTAAAATTGTTGTTATCATGCAGCTGGTAAGTCATGTCTGACTCTTTGTGACCCTGTGGAACTGCAGCATGCCAGGCTTCCCTGTCCTTCAGTATCACCTGGAGTTTGCTCAATTCATGGCCATTGAGTCAGGGATGCCATTCAACTGGCTTATCCTCAGTTTTCCCTTCTCCTCCTGCCCTCAATCTCTCCCAGCATCAGAGTCTTTTCCAACGAGTTGACTCTTCACATCAGGTGGCCAAAGTCCTGGAACCTCAGCTTCAGCATCAGCCCTTCTGATATATTCAGCTCAATTGAATATTCAGGCTGGATCTCCTTTAGGATGGACTGGTTTGATCTCCTTGCTCCCCAAGTGATTCTCAAGAGTCTTCTCCAACACCATAGTTAGAAAACATCAATTCTTCAGCTTCCAACCTTCTTTATAGCCCAACTCTCACATCCATCCATGACTACGGGAAAGACCATAGCTTTGACTCTTTGGACCTTTGTTGGCATAAGATCCAATAATTTCTTGCTATGGTGGCCAGGAACATGAAAATGGGTTTTATCCCTCTTAATAGTCACAATAATAAATTGTGTGGCCTCTGAAGACGCTAAGAGAGGAAAGCAGATATCAGATCAGAGCGCTTGTATTCTCACTCTTGCCTTAAAGCAGGCGTGCCTAATGAGCTTGCCTGAAGCAGCCCGTCACTGATAGAGCCATGCTGCCTCTGAATCAGCTACTACTTGGGACCAACTGTGAAACGTTCAAAAGGAAGCTCTCATCTTTCTGAGTCATCAAGAACTTGAACATTTATTTTCAAGTCCAACCTGGAAGCAGAAGCAGTAAGATGAGTCAATACCAAAAGCAAAAGGGAGACGCATTGACAAAACCGTCAGTGCCGCCAAGTTCAGATGCCTCCAGCTTTGCGGCAGGATTCAGGGAGGTCTTACCCGTCAGAACCAGTTCCCCCTTCTTCTTAATTTCCCTTTCATGGACTCTGCCTCTGGGCATACAGAAGTGTCCTTCCATGCAATGGGGACTTAGCTTATTTGTGTGTGGGGGTAAGGCAGCCTTTGATAAATATAAAACCCCATCATTATCTCATTTTGGTGTGTTCTGAGATTTTCCTAAACAGATGTCATGGAAAATTCATTGAGAAAGAACATAGCTTGTTGCAAAAGTAACCCACAGATTTTATCTTCCTCTTTTCCCTTAGGAGTTCAAAGCTGGGAGAAAAAGCCTTGATTGAGATGGGCCTTAGAAGAGAAAGAACTGAACGGTCAGCACGCGGCATTGACAGGGTGGTAGGAAGCGAATTGTTTGGGATGGAAATTTAAATGCTCTCGATGCCCTGTGATTGGGTTTGGCACTGCAAATCGTCCCATTTTCTTGCAGTATTAAACCGTTCTCATTTTGAATAGCACTATGCTTCCCATAGTAAGAGAGTACCGCCATGAACAGAAACACAGTTGCGTTTGCTGTTGCTGCTATGTGGCTTCAGTCGTGTCCGACTCTGTGCGACCCCATAGATGGCAGCCCACCAGGCTCTCCCGTCCCTGAGATTCTCTAGGCAAGAGTACTGGAGTGGGGTGCCATTGCCTTCTCCAATGCGTAAAAACGAACTTGTTCAGTCATGTCCGACTCTTAGTGACCCCATGGACTGCAGACTGCCAGGCTCCTCCGTCCATGGGATTTTCCAGGCAAGAGTACTGGAGTGGGGTGCCATTTACTTTCCTACATAATAGACTGGTTTTCCCCTCAAACTATGGAGAGGCCCTCCTCAGACCTCTGATCACAGAACTTTGGTAAATAATTTGACAATTTGTTTTAAACATACATCTGCCATATGACCCAGCCATTTTAACCCTTGATGTTTACCCAAGAAACATGAAATTTAGGGTGTACAGAAGAACCTATATGCAAATGGTCAGCACACTTTTTTTCACAATTGCCAAATCCTGGGTACAATCCAGATGGTTTCCATTCAGTGGCTGGAGAAACAAACCATGTTACATCCACGATATTAAACTGATGCCTTAATCAACAGGAAATGGCAACCCACTCCAGTATTCTTGCCTGGGAAATCCCATGGACACAGGAGCCTAGCCAGGCTACAGTCCACGGAGTTGCAAAGAGTCAAACACAACTTAGCAACTGAACAACAACAAATATATGCATTTACACACAGACACACACATGGTCTTCCCAGGCGGCACTTGTGATAAAGAACCCACCTGCCAATGCAGGAGATGGAAGAGACGTGGGTTCGATCCCTGAGTCACGAAGGTCCCCTGGAGGAGGAAATGGCGACCCGCTCCAGTATTCTTGTCTGGAGAGTCCCATGGAAGAGGAGCTTGGTGGGCTACAGGCCATGGGTGGCAGAGTCAGACATGACTGAAATGATCTAGCACGCATACGCACGCACATACATACAATTACTACAAAGTTATTACCCAGCATTTCTTTTTCAAACTGGAATTGAAATCCAGTAACATAGCTTCAGCTTACACGTTCCCCAAAGAGAATTTGATGCTAAGAAGTGTAGAGCAACACTGGGCATACATCTTTGTTCAAAATATCAGTCTGAGATAAAGTACTTTGGGCAGATTTTCTGTGTCATCATATTGGTCTCTGATTCTCCTAGCTACTTCCTGTATCCTGCCTGAAGCATGTCCAGTGGCTTTCTTACTCTGACTGTATGATAATCTGTGAATCATCAGATTCGGCAAATATCTATTCACTGTCTACAACGTTCCTAACACATTCTTTCAGTGACTGGAGATTCATCAGCTGAAATGGATAGAATCCATCACCCACCAAGCAACTTGAATTTGATGCTTGTAATATTCAGGAGTCAAAAGTCTTGGCCTTCAACTTTCTTGTTTACTGGTTACTGAAAGCTTCCTAATTCAGCTGTTTCAACTAGTAATTAAAGTTGATTTGAAAAGCATAGAAAAGTAGAATCAATGAAAAAAAAAAGCAGTATTCATTTGGTGGCCTCTGTCATTTCTGAAACTGCTTTTCTGATTTATAACTCAAAAGAACTTGTGTCTTTTGCAAGTTGAGATTCTGGAAACTGCCATTTTCACTTTCATTTTCAGTTTCATAAAACTATAGGCAACAAACACTCATTTGTTCATTTGAATGCAACATGTGGAAAGTAGCAGTGCTGAGACACTAGGCAGGAGCATCCTGCCAGGCCCTGGGGTGAGTGCTAAGAACATTCTGTCTCTCAGGAAAGAACTGTGAGTGTGTGACATCGATTATTTAACTAGACAAATGTCTTCTGAGCATGCTGGAGCCAGGGATTCTCCAGAACTCTGAGAAAGGAACTGTATGTAGTAATGAAGCACTATCTGTCCAGCCAAGGCAATTTAATCCTAAGGAACATCACCACCCAAGCAAAATCGTCAGCCTCCAGTTGCATTTTGCGCTTATTTAAAGCCGCATGAATGAGTCTGTTCACCCCTGGAGATCCTGCAGGTTCCACTTCACATCACAGCATGAGTGCCGCAGTGAAGGGAGTTGTACAGGCTTTCTGGTTTTCTAGTGCGTGTAGAAAGGATGCTTTGACTATACTGTCTATTGAGTCTATTAAGTGCGCAAGAGCAGTATGTCTAAAACAAATGGGCTGTGTGCTTAGTCCTTCAGTCGTGTCCAGCTCTCTGTGACCCCATGGACTGTAGCCTTCCAGGCTCCTTTATCTGGAATGGGTTGCCATGCCCTCCTCCAGGGGATCTTCCCAATCCAGAATCGAGCCCAAGTCTCCCGCATTGCAAGTGGATTCTTTACCATCTGAACCAGCAGGGAAGCCCAAGAATACTGGAGTGGGTAGCCTATCCCTTCTCCAGGGGATCTTGCTGACCCAGGAATCAAACCAGGGTCTCCTGCATTGCAGGCAGATTCTTTATCAACTTAAAAATTAGTTTATTGCTTTAAAGAAAAATGCTATCATCTGAGCCTTCTGCAAGTCCTATGAGCCTTCTGCAAGTCCTAGGAGTAAGATCAAAGATGACTGGTCACAAATCACTATAACAAATATACTAATAATGAAAAAGTTTGAAATATTTCAAGAATACCAAAATGAGATAGAGAGACGCAAAGTGAGCAGATTCTTTGGAAAGATGATGCTGATATACTTACTTGACAAAGGGTTGCCTCAAACCTTCAATCTGTGAAAAATACAGTCTTTGTAACATGCAATGAAGCAAAGCCCGATAAAGTACAGTAAGTACTGTATTTCTTTGTTTTGACACCAATAAACCAGAGTTTCTAACACCTTTCCTGCAAGAACTTGAAGAACCTCTAATTCTAGGATAAAACATGGTTATGCAGGACTTGAGTGTTTCACCCTTGAATGGGATTTCCTCATTTGAGGTAATTTTGACCAGATTTAGATTTTTGTTCATCTTTATTTTTCTAAATAGTGATTTAGAAAAACACAAATGAGATCCATGAGCCTCTTACTATTTTACTTTGCTGTAAGGAATGAAAGTATCATAATAAAATCTGAATTACTTACATTTAGTGTGGACTTCTTAGCCAATTAGCAGTTTTTCTTATCCTAAGAAAGACCACTTGAGAACCTTAAAATTATGTTGGATTCTTTTAAATCTGTGACTCGAACTTTTTAGCAAAGAGTGAGTCCATGCTTTAAAGGAGATGAAAAATATTCATAAAATTAACTTGAGATTTTGTAGACATCATGCAGCTTTGATTTTCCTCTTCTCTGACCTCATAAATATTTTCATGTGCTAAGTGTCTGTGGACATGAAACACAGATTAAAATAAACATACACTATTCAACAAAAAAGGAAAAGGCTTAGTAAAATGAGATGACTTTGAATAGAAAAGACTGGTAAGGGCCACTAAGGACCACCAACTTGGAAGCTCCTCTTTTGGAGTCTGACAGATATATGTTTGAATGACAGTTTTATCAGGGCAGATACTATAATTTAACCACCTCAAATCTGGTTTTCTTTTCTTTCTTTGGCGGAAATAAAACTCCCATACATATGTCAGCTTTCTTTTAGACTTATACAATTCTAAAAACAATACCTTTTCTACTCCTAGTCACATATCCAGAGAAGACCATAACTGAAAAAGATGCATGCACCCCAGTGTTCATAGCAGCACCACTTACAATAGCTAAGACCTGGAAGCAAGCTAACTACCCATCAACCGAGGAAGGGCTAAAGAAGGTATGGTGTGTATATATATACATATGTGTGATGGAATATTATTCAACTATAAAAAAGGATGAAGTAATACCGTTTGCAGGGACATGGATGAAACTAGGGATTATCACACCGAGTGAAGTAAATCAGACAAAGACAAATATCGTATGATATCCCTTGTATGTGGAATATTAAAAAATGATACAAATGAACTGATTTGTGAAACAGATTTACAGACTCTGAAAACAAATGACTACCAAGGGGGAGACGCAGAGGGGAGAGATAAATTAGGAGTTTGGGACTGATACACTGAAATAGTGAAGTGAAGTCGCTCAGTTGTGTCCGACTCTTTGCAACCCCATGGACTGTAGCTACCAGGCTCCTCCCTCCATGGGATTCTCCAGGCAAGAGTTCTGGAGTGGGGTGCCATTTCCTTCTCCAATACATATGCTACTAGATATAAAGTAGATAACAAGGACCTGCTGTACTACACAGGGAGCTCTGGTCAATAACCCAAGGGTTAGTCGCTCAGTCGCGTCCTGCTCTTTGTGACTCCACGGATTCTAGCCCACGAGGCTCCTCTGTCCATGGAATTTTNAGTGGGGTGCCATTTCCTTCTCCAATACATATACTACTAGATATAAAGTAGATAACAAGGACCTGCTGTACTACACAGGGAGCTCTGGTCAATAACCCAAGGGTTAGTCGCTCAGTCGCGTCCTGCTCTTTGTGACTCCACGGATTCTAGCCCACGAGGCTCCTCTGTCCATGGAATTTTCCAGGTGAGAATCCTGGAGTGGGTTGCCATTTCCTTCTCCAGGGGATCTTCTTGGCCCAGGGACTGAATCCGGGTCTCTCACATTGCAGACTGGGCCACCGGGGAAGACCTGTAACAGCCTAAATGGGAAAAATTGAAAAAGAAGCCAGGTGTGTGTGTGTGCAACTGAAACCGAGGCGTGTGTGTGTGCAACTGAAACCGAGGCGTGTGTGTGTGCAACTGGAACCGAGGCGTGTGTGTGTGCAACTGGATCGCCTGCCATACACCTGACACTAACACACATTGTAATATAACATGAAAATTAAATTTAAAATTACATTTTGAAAAGCTAACTTTCCAAGATTTCCTTGCAGTTTGTTGTTTCATTACTAAGCCATGTCGAACTTTTCATGACCCCATGGACTGGAGCCTGGCAGGTTCCACTGTCTTTGGGATTTCCCAGGAGTGGGTTGCCGTGCCCTCCTCCAGGGGATCCTCCCAACCCAGGGATCAAACCTGTGTCTCTTATGTCTCCTGCTTTGACAGGTGGATTCTTCACCACCGAGCTGCCTGGGACTCCTCGCAGTTAGTGTGCCCTAATTAAGTAAGCTCAGACCCGTGGTATACGTACGTGAAAACAGTGGTGTAACTTCCTGGAAGGAGGAAGTCTGTGCTTTCCTCTTCTTCTTCCCTTCCTTCTAGTGCCGGAACACTCATATTGGACCAAGGTGTAAAAATGGTGGTATTGGGATATTATTGAAATCTGTGGATCAATGGGGTAGAAAATTTACATTTTAACAATACTGAATCTTCCCATATAAGAGCATGGAATAGTTACCTAGTCAGAACTGATTATTAAATCACCTGAGCCTGAAGATTTCTTTTTGGGAGTATTTTTGGTTTGAAATTCAAGTTTTCAATGTATATATAGTTAACTACATAAACTTTGCTCCATGCCAATATGTGGTATTGGCCTGAAACTTCCCATAAGATGCTTTGTTTTCTCCTCCCACTAAGAGGAGCTCAGGCAGAGATATACATTCTCACGGCCATATACACAAGCTGGTGAAAGGTCCTAGTTAGCCCACCCAGCGCAGAAGATTTAAATCTAGCCCAGACCTAGCAGGATGTGTTAGCTGCTCATTCGTGTCTGACTCTTTGTGACCCTATGAAGTGTAGTCTCCCAGGCTCCTCTGTCCATGGGGATTCTCCAGGCAAGAATACTGGAGTGGGTTGCCATTCTCTTCTCCATGGGATCTTCCTGACTGATCCAGGGATCGAACCTGGTTCTGCCGCATTGTAGGCAGGCTCTTTACCATCTGAGCCACCGGGGAAGTCCCAAGCTGGACATAAGGCTCAATTCTAAATCTCAGTCTAATGCAAGTTCAATGCAACCCCTCCTGTTCCTCTACATGAATCATCCATGGTCTAGCCATTCCATTCAGTTTCTGGGGTTCCTCTGGCAATCATCTATAAACTTATCTCTCTAGCTTGAGTTGCCTCTTTATTTCTGGGGCCTGAGAATTTCCCTTTCTTTCATTTGGATTCAGCTATATGATTAATCAGCAATTTTATTGTAGGGAGGAGAGAGTTACTCACTACATTCAAATCTAACATTGCCATTCGAGTTTATTATTCTTGAAGGCATGTAGAGGGTGTGTTTTATTTATATCTTTATTCTTTATAGTACTTAGCTCATGGTTATAAAACTCCATTAGTGCTTAATAAAAATAAGCAGGATGGATTTTAAAGTGGATGAAAGCAGGGAACTATGATACAGTTAAAGGAGGGAAGGCTTCAGTACTTTAAAAGACGAATTCTGTCCCTCCATCTCCAGGGGTTGTGAGAATGAGGTGGGGGAGAGGAGTTGGCAAAAGGTCTTACCTTCCTCACTCATGTATCAACAGTCTCGAGTACCGCTTCATTTCCAAAAGAAAAACGTCCCATGCTGGTTGCTGTCCACAGAAATTCTGCCAACATCCTGGTGGTTGCTGGTTTGTAATTTTATGGGTTTCCAGAGGATCAAACACTGTATTATTATGTTTGGCTACTAACTTGGGTCAGCAGTTCAAAAGGAGAAGAGAAGGGGAATGAAATGGGTAGAAGGGGGCGCGGGGATCCTACAGGAGCTCGTGCGTTTACTTGTATTGAATGGACTGAGAGTAAAGCCCAGTCCTTCCTGAAACTCAGTTAATTCTGTTTCAACAGATGATGATGGTATAGGTTCAAAGTTCTGTTTCACGAGAACTAAAGATGTGGCGATTATGCACCCGTCTTAATTTTGACTAAAGAATAAATTAATAGGGTATTTGCTCCATGTATGGTCTTCCCTTTACAAAGCACTGAAACGGAAGACTTCCTATCAACAGATACGTGAGTGAACATTCCCTGAGCCCCAAATCCCTCTTCCTTCAAAACAAATTTATTTACCTTAATATAATTTGTAGGAATATTTATATGAAATATTATAACTTTTGACCTTTAAAAATAATGTTTAATATTAAGAAATGGTCAAAGTAACTGGTATTCAGTTCTGAAACAATGTGTATATTTTCTCAGAAAATGAAGCTCAAATTAATAACTTAAGTAACTCTGGACTTACCGTGTTATCATTGAAATCTGCATGTCCAGTAATTTCTTTAGTGTCAGGAAAGAATTAACATATGTGTCACACCTGTAGCAAGTGTAGCATCCTTATAGGCCCAAGAAGGAATTCTGTTTGACTTTGCCGTAGTTTATTTGCCTTGGATCCAGAAGGGACTGAGAGAGAAATGAGTAAAACTATTTTGTTTGATGTAAGACAAACTATTCCTGTATCTGTTGCTTTTCTTTTCTGCTATATCCTCAAAATAATTGCTTTGTATTGTTAACTCTGTGATTGGCTGGCTACCTACAACGAAGAGGGGTGGGAGGCGGGTTGGAGTTGGGAGGGAGGTGCAAAAGGGAGGTGCAAAATGGAGGGGACATACGTATGCTTACGGCTGATTCGTCTTGATGTATGGCAGAAGCCAGCACAGTGTTGTAAATCAATTATCCTCCAATTAAAAATAAATAAATTACAAAAAACAAAAAGAATAGGAGAGAATTGTGTACGGACATTACAAAAAGCAATTATCAACTAATGAGACTATTATGTTGGTGTTTCCCACAGTGGAAATATATACTTTGTTCAAAAATATTATCTTGAAAACACTTGCCTGTAGGATTTGTCTTCAAGGGTTTAGAAATCATTGAAGCAATATTAATAGAGGAACACAAAGAAGGTAAAAAATTATTAAGAGTGAAGAACAGGGTTACTTTAAATTTAATATAGTTTAAAAAATAATTCTTTCCCACCTACCTGCAGAAAAGAAATAAAGCAAAAAATGAAAAAGGATGGAAGTTCCTTTGAAAATTAATATAGAACTACCATATCACCCAGAATTCCCACTCCTGGGCATATAGCCAGAGAAAAGCATAATTCAAAATGATACATGCATCCCAATGTTCATTGCAGCACTATTTACAGTAGTCAAGACATGGAAACAATCTAAATGTCTATTAACAGAGGAGTGGAAAAAG
The DNA here is from genome assembly GCA_006410675.1 of Oreotragus oreotragus. Classification (NCBI taxonomy): domain Eukaryota; kingdom Metazoa; phylum Chordata; class Mammalia; order Artiodactyla; family Bovidae; genus Oreotragus; species Oreotragus oreotragus. The sequence continues at coordinate 166,095 of SJYX01014966.1, read as the reverse complement.
AAGATGTGGTATGTATATACAACAGAATATTATTCAGTCATAAAAGGAAAAAAATTGGATCAATTGTAGAGATGTGGATGGACCTCGAGACTATCATATATAGTGAGGCAAGTCAGAAAGAGAAAAACAAATAGTGAATATTAACACGTATATGTGGGATCTAGAAAAATGGTATAGATGATCTAATTTGCAAAGCAGAAATAGACACATGGACACAGAAAACAAACACATGGATACCAAGGGAGAAACCGGGATGGGATGAACTGGGAAACTGAGATTGACACATACACACTATCGATGCTATTTATAAAATAGATAACTAAAGAGAATCTACTGTATTGCACAAGGAACTCCATTCAGTGCTCTGTGGTGACCAAAATGAGAAGGAAATCCAAAAGATAAGGGATTTATACATATATATGGTGATTCACTTTGCTGTACACTAGAAACTGAGCAACTCTACTCCAATAAAAACTGATTTTTCAAAAAGTAGGGGAAAATCCAGTTCCATGAAGTTGGTAGATTGAGCTGCTTTCTACTTTCTCAATGCAACTCTATCTGTGCTCCAAATAGTGCATAATGAGTTAATATAAAGCTATATGTATGAAATAAAGGAATTTCCAGAGTCTGAAATAAGGAAGGGAGTCATGGCTAGACAGAGCATTGCAGGAACCCATGGGGAAGATGGACCAGGCATTGGCCTGTTAACCCCATGGACTGTAGACCACCAGAC
>SJYX01014966.1:127212-148174 GCA_006410675.1 Oreotragus oreotragus | reverse complement strand
CTTTGACTCTTCACTTTCATGCACTGGTGCCGGGAGCCAGCGTGAGGAATCCCGCCCATGACAAGGTCATGAGGAAGGAAGCCTGACAAAATGCAAGGACGTGATCAGGCTTCAGGGGTTCCCCCTGGTATTTCCTGAGCATGTACCCCCAAAACCAAAAATCTGCCGGCCTTTGTACTCTGCTTTTCCACTCTTCTGATATTCTCTGGAAAAATCAGGGCTTTAGTTTTCTGCATTTGAAAGGGATGTTTCAGCTCAAACCCCCTCTGATAACTCTCTAGCTTGCCTAACAGGTTCCCCCAGACCTCTTACAGCATGTGAATTGCTTACAGCCCCCAACCGCGAGAGGCACAAAGCTTAAAAGCATCTTAAAGATACAGAGCCTTTTTTAAAGAGTTAAAAATTATATTGGTAGAGGGTTTTCACTGTTGACTCAATGACTGCTGCCAGGCCTCCATATTTTTTATCTTTTAGGCACCTGGGAGGGTGTTAATCAATGTAATCAGAATGTAGAAAAAGATATATAGTAGTTTTGATGTTAGCAACACTAGACTTTTGAGTTAATTACTTTTCTTTTGTTATAAATCACTGTACTCCTTTTACTTGTTATAAATTGCTATATCTTTGCTATGTAAGAATGTAACTTTATTTGGTGCTTTCTGAGAGTGGCACCAGACTTTGGGAAGATCAACACAAATGTCTTCTGATTGACAAACCCTTATCAGAAAAAAGGCTGTAAAATGTTAATTGGCCCTTTTGGCCGGAAGATGATGTAAATTACCTAAGACTTGTGTATACAACTAGATATGTGGAGAAAAAAGCCTGGTTTTGATAAGAATCTGGGCTGCATAATTTTGTATTATTCTTTGATCTCTATATATAATCAAAAGTATAAAAGGCCTTCTGAACAATAGAGGACGGGCAAGTCGCTGGACTGGTTTCCCCCCTGTCTCCTCTCTAATTTCAGGCTGAATTCCCATCTGGGGCGTGGAGGCTCGCCATGTCTACTTACTTACCCCGGCTTCTAAGATCCCTAAGAGAGAGAGCCCAAAGCAGGGCACTCTCCAGTATTCAAATGGGCACCAGTGGCCTAACGTAGATGGTGCAAGCTCCTTGTCTGGAACTTTATTGGCTTTCCACGTAAACCAAGTTATTCAGCCTCTTTTTTCCACTTAATTTTCCTACTACACTATTTCTTCCTAATCTAATCTTCTATTAATAAATAAATAAGTTTTCCTTGCCTACGCCGTCCACGCTTCGAATTTCCCTGGATCCACCGGGGCTGGGCCCCAGACATTGGAGAAGGAAATGGCAATCCACTCCAGTATTCTTGCCTAGAGAATCCCAGGGATGGGGGGGCCTTGTGGGCTGCCATCTATGGGGTCACACAGAATCAGACACTACTGAAGCAACTTAGCAGCAGCAGCAGCAGCATTCTTTGAAATAATGCTTTTAGGTCTGTCTTTAATTTTTTTAACCTCACATTGCTTTAAATGGTGCTTATTTTCAGTGGATTCCCTTTATTAAGTCAGAGCTTCATGAGGGGCCATTCTCTAGAGGAAAGTGAAAGTTGCTCAGTCAGACTGTCAGACTCTTTGTGATCCCATGCATTGACTATACAGTCCATGGAATTCCCCAGGCCAGAATACTGGAGTGGGTAGCCTTTCTCTTTTTCAGGGGATCTTCCCAACCCAGGGATCAAACCCAGGTCTCCCGCAATGAAGGCAGATTCTTTACCTGCTGAGCCACAAGGGAAGCCCAGGAACACTGGAGTGGGTAGCCTATCCCATCTTCAGAGGATCTTCCCAAACCAAGAATCAAACCAGGTCTCCTGCATTGCAGGCAGATTCTTTACCAACTGACCTACCAGGGAAGCTCTTCTCTAGAGGAAAGTGAAAGTGAAGTGGCTCAGTTGTGTCCGACTCTTTGCGACCCCATGGACTGTAGCCCGCCAGGCTCCTCTGTCCATGGAATTTTCCAGGCAAGAGTACTGGAGTGGGTTGCCATTTCCTTCTCCAAGGAGAAGGAAAATTCCTCCTTCTCTAGAGGAAAACAGTAGCAAATACTGCTGAAACCTGTATATTATAAGTGAGATCATGTGACTTGCNCGCTCAGTTGTGTCCGACTCTTTGCGACCCCATGGACTGCAGCCCGCCAGGCTCCTCTGTCCATGGAATTTTCCAGGCAAGAGTACTGGAGTGGGTTGCCATTTCCTTCTCCAAGGAGAAGGAAAATTCCTCCTTCTCTAGAGGAAAACAGTAGCAAATACTGCTGAAACCTGTATATTATAAGTGAGATCATGTGACTTGCTTGCAAACAGTCAGGGCAAAAGGAAATTCCCCCTTTTTTAAAATTAACAGAGGCCTGCCCAACTGAGTAATAAAAGCATGATAGAAAGAATCATCAAGGTTTTGTATAATCCATCCCCTCATTCTAAACAAGGTTAGAATCATCTAAACATTCTTAGAGTGATTAAAATCTCCCCTGTATTAAATCTTCCAAGGAAGAAAATCCATTAAGCAGTATATTGTATAGAAAGACTGCAATCATAGATTATACCTATATTTTTATTTTTACTTCTCCACTTATAGAATATATAACCTTGGACAGTTATGTAATGTTTAGAAGTTTAAATATCTTTCCCCTCTCACTTTCACCTAAAAATGTCTCATTAATTGAAGTTGGTAATAAGTACTATATATATTATTACAGAGATTAAAAATCATAGCATGTATTGCTTATATGTGGAATCTAAAAAGAAAATGATAGAAATGAACTTATTTACAAAACAGAAATAGATTCAAGATGTAGAAAAATAAACGTATGGTTACCAAAGGACGGGAGGAGGGATAAATTAGGAGTTTGGGATTAAAATATACATAAGACTATATATACAGTAAGGTATGGCTGTAAGGAAATTTTATAGGAGGAAAACAGGACTATGCTGGAGAAAAGGGACTGAGGTCTTAACTTCTCTCTGCAATTTTTGGGTGGTGAAACCAGTTAGACTGGACCTAGATGGTGCCCTCAGTGAAGGTGTCTGTCAGGAAGGGGAAGGTGGCACTGGGATCTGAATCATGGGGAGATGGGCATATCTCCATATTAAAATGCTCCTCATTTCAAAGGGAATGGCTTCCGTAGCTCTTGAGAATGTTTCCTCTGGTAAGCGCAAACCGGACCAACCAGCAAATTAACAAGGGTGATATAAGTCTGTCCAGGAACAGTTTTTTCCCTTTCTGACGTTTTTGTCACACAGAGGTTTCATTTTTAGAATAATTTTAGATTGGTGAAGTTAGGACAGATGGTCCCCAGGCACCTTCCCCTTGCATGTCCGTTTGTCACAATTAATGAAGCAGAATTGCTACTTTATTATTAACGAAAGTCGATACTTTACTCAAGGGTCTTCAGTTTTCCCTAAAGTCCTTTTTTATTCCAGGATCCCATCAGGAGACCACATTACAGTCAGTCATCGTGTCTCCCGAGGCGACTCTTGAGTGTGCCACTTCGTAGCGTCGTTCTTCATCCCGAGTAGCCCTTTAGGGCAGAGCACCAATGATGGCTATGGATGGGGATGCATGACTTTGCCTTCTGTGCGTCCACAGGGAGTGCTACATCACGGGGATTCCCTGAGCATCAGGACCGTTGAACCAGAGACTATAATCTCATAATGATGCATGAGGTTCCTTGATGAAGACTTGGAGTGGCTTCATCTTTTAATGTTTTTAAAGATTTTTTTTAATGTGGACCATTTTAATAAGCCTTTATTTAGTTTGTCAGAATATTTTTTTTCTGTTTTTTTGTTTTGGTTTTTTGGATCTTAGCTTCCCACCTGGGGTTTGAACCCCACCCAATGCACTGGAAGGTGGATTCATAACCACTGGACCACAGAGAATTCCCTCAGTGGCTTTGGAATCTGGTCCCAACCTCCCTTTTCAGCTCCATGTCTTTCTGCCCCCACCGTTTTCTTGCATCCTGAGACTCAGATGTTTGTCTTAGTCCCCATTCTCTGCATCCTTGACACAGTGCTGGACTCCTCCTGATAAGCCCATTTGGAGGGTCTTCCCCTGACCTCAGCATCTGTTAACAGCACTCCAACATTCACGGTTATCCCCTCTCATGAGCCTTCCTCACAGGCAGTCAACTTCCCTGTTGACTCAGCTCAGCCTGGACCATTTCCAGTTACCTGTTCATTCTGTGAGTGTGCAGACTCGTCTGACTCCTTTGTGACCCCCATGGACCATAGCCCACCAGGCCCCCCTGTCCATGGGATTCTCCAGGCAAAAATCCTGGAGCGGGTTGCCATTTCCTTCTCCAGGGGATCTTCCTGACTCGGGGATCGAACCCACCTCTCCTGAGGGTCCTGCATGGCAGGCGGGCTCTTGATCACTGAGCCGCCTGGGTCTCCCGCTTGTTCCGTCTAGACACGAGCGGGTAATGACAGTGCTCAGAACTTTCCATCCTGTGCAGGCACTTTCCACACTTTGCCTTGTTTAATCTTGGCGACAGCCTGGGGAGGAGGGTCTGCAAAGTGATCCCGCCCTACAGGAGACGTGGAGACGCAGCACGTTTCTCCCCATCCCAGGTCTCCCGAGTGGGAGCGCAGTGCCTGGAGACTCAGCCTGCCCTGCTCCTGATAAAGGCTGAGGCTGGGCCCTACTCTTCTCGCTTCTGATTGAAGCACCACTTTTCTTGTCGAAACCCGTGGCTCCCCCATGGCTCCCCCGTGGCTCCCCGTCCCACAGTCGCCTGTGAGCTGCTTACACCTGGGATCCAGTTCATTCACGTCTCCATTCACAGGGCGCCCAGTTCCCTACCTTACTCGTGGAAGGCATTCACTAAGAGCTTATTGAACTGGATTTCTTATATGAAAAAACAAAACAAAACAAACAAAAAAAAAAAACCTGTCCTCTAAGCTTGAACCCAGCAGCTCTGAAAGTGAGTTGGAAGACATCTCATGGGAGGAGAAGAGCTAAAAATCCCTTCCCATTAAAGGGCTGATCCAAACTGCCAGTGGACAGTCTCCAGGGCCTCTGGCTGCCCAGGGCTCCAGGGCTGAGGCCTGACTGAGAAAACATGCCCTGTCCAGGGACTATCCTTTGCACACACTGGGAAAATATCAAGACGGGGTAAGATGCACTTTGCTCTGCGACTCAACAGACCTGGCGTCCAGCCTGCCAGACACTAACTCCGTGACCTCCTGGGAGTTTCCAAACCCCTTGGGGCTCCAACTTCCTCACCTGTAAAATGCAGGGACAGGACCCCGGCCAAACTCAGAGGACCCCGCCAGCTCTCGCATCCTGTGATTTTAGGTACAGTTGTGCAGGTCCTGGAAGCTGGGCTCATCCACACAGCCTTTTGGAAAAAAGGAAAGGAAAAAGGAAAAGAAAAACACTTCCATAAAAGTATTTATAGCACAGCCAGTGACTATGAATCATGGCATAATTAATTCTCTCTTATGCTGCTGCCTCGCTCTCTGTCTTGGTGGGGTCGTTCCCAAGCCCGCCCCAGCAGCAGCTTCATTGGCAGACATGGCATTTTCCTTGTCGTCTCTCACGGAGTAAGTTCAGAGCACCCAGACTGAGTTTCTGCCAGTGCCAGATTTCTGCAACTTCATGATTCTAATCTCCTCTGACTAACTGACAGACCTAGTTCCCAAAGGATGGAAGATAACTGTGATCTCTCTTGACTTCAACAAAGTTTGGAATTAACTTCCTCACATCAGTTTTGTCCATCAGTTTTGAGGATTAAGTGCTTTGCCGTTGAATTATGATTTGTCTAGAAAAATTGACCATGGGCTGGTTTGAGATTGCTCTGTGCCCATCCAGTAAAGTAAAATGTTAGTCGCTCCATCTTGTCTGACTCTTTGTGACCCCATGGACTGTAGCCCTCTAGGTTTCTCTGTCCATGAGATTGTCCAGGCAAGAATACTAGACTGGGTTGTCATTTCCTTCTCCAGGGGATCTTCCCAACCCAGGGATCAAGCCAGAGTCTTCTACCTTGCAGGCAGATTGCTGTCTGAGCCACCAGGGAAGCCTGTGAATAGATAATAAAAACCCTTTTCTGCCAATGGGTTTGACCCTCCCTGTCTTAAATCTGATTCTTCCTGGCACAGCTTTCCAACAACTTGTCTCCTCCCAGAAGAATTGTTTTCTCTAATCTCAGATCCCATCCCAGAATTCTTAAAATGGCATTTAGGGAACTGCCTGCAAGTTTTCCAGCTTCCCACGTGTCTCAGTAGTAAAAAATCCACCTGTCCAGTGCAGGAGACATGGGTTCAATCTCTGGATCAGGAAGATCCCCTGGAGAAGGAAATGGCAACCCACTCCAGTATTCTTGCCTGGAAAACCCCATGTACTTCCAGAGAGGCCTAGCAGTTTCCAGTTCATGGGGTCACAAAGAGTTGTACATGCTGAGTGACTCATGCTGCAAGTTTTCTTGCTTGATACCATTTTTGATTAAAATTTTCAAGCGTTGCTTTTATCTGCTACCCATCTACTCGCCCTGTTGAGTGGAGGAGCCACCATTTCAGTTCCTTCATCTCTGGATTAAATTGAGCCTGAAGCAAATAGCAGTCGATTTTATGTTGACAAATTCTTCAGAACAGCCTGAGAGAGGAAAATGGCGGGCCTGCCCAGCAGAAACAGGAGCTTTCGCTTCCCTTTTATTCCGTCTCTTGTCTTACTTGAATTTTGATAGGAGCTGTGGGAATAAAAGGCAATAGGACCTCAGCTCAGATCCCTTCTCTGACCTGGAGCAAGGCCGTTTGCTTACCTGGTGTTCATTTCCTTGCATGCAGAATCAAGAACTTGGCTGGATGACGTCTAAGGCTTTTTTTTTTTTAAGCTATTGTTCAATGTAAAGAATCAGAGAGCAGTCTGGGCTAATCCATTTTTATCTGTCCAAGCTCACTTGTTTGTTAAAATGATAACCGTTCCAGGGCCATTTTAAAGCTTTTGCTTTTTAATCTAAAATCTTATTTTTCAGTAATGTGCTTTTGACGTACCCCTCCAGGGGAATGCTATATAAAATGTACGACCACAGGGGTGGTGAACTGATCAGCTAGAAACAGCATCATCCTTTTATCACCTGAGGTAGTAATAGAACATTATATGCTGCACTAAAAGTCTAAACATTTCAGGATCACTCAGAAAATAATCGACCTGTCATAAATGTGCCTGAGAAAGATAGCAGCGAGCCAGACAAGAAGTGCAATTCTTGGCAGAAATAACTGCTTTTCTAAAAGCAAGGTCCTTGCCATCCACTTGACCCCAAATGGAACAGATTTAAAAACACTCAAGGATTTCCAGCTTGATCTGCCTGTTCACTGCCTTCAACCAATTCTGAGTCCTTAGCTTGCCCTTTGGAGAGCTGTGTCTTTCAATTCTATTTTTAATTTGTAAGCAGATAAAGCAGGAGATGCAGGTTCTAGCCTTAGGTCAGGAGGATCCCCTGGAGGAGGAAATGGCAACCCTCTCCAGTCTTCTTGCCTGATAAGAATACTGGGCTGTGGACAGAGGTGCCTGGCGGGCTACAGTCCACGGGGTCCCAAAGAGCCACAACTGAGCAGCAGCAACAACCAGCGGATGGAGACGCCCGTGCAGAAATGATGCGGGGCTCTTTCTTGTTTTAGTGACGGTCACCTTCATGGGAAAAAACAATCTTTTTAACTTTACATCATATGAAGTCCATTGCATACATTTATAGAGAAACGTNTGGTGGGCTACAGTCCACGGGGTCCCAAAGAGTCTGACACAACTGAGCAGCAGCAACAACCAGCGGATGGAGACGCCCCTGCAGAAATGATGCGGGGGCTCTTTGTTGTTTTAGTGACGGTCACCTTCATGGGAAAAAAACAATCTTTTTAACTTTACATCATATGAAGTCTATTGCATACATTTATAGAGAAACGCTGAGCCTCCATATGACAGCAGCTTAAGACTGGATCTTCTGAATTAACTGCAACCTTCTTTTGTACTCTTCGGAGGGTGTCTCCTCATCTGCGGCCAATCTGATGTCATAACACCGCTCAACAATGACGCCTGTAGAACATTGGAGAGAAGGCTGCAGGGTGCCCCGATGCTGTGTGTAGAATTACAGAGGAGATGTTGGCATATGAACATCTCTGCTGTCCCACTCAGCAGCTCAGCCCTCAGGGCCTTGTGTCAGGACCTGTGATGGCAGAGGGCTGGTGGGTCTCCATCTAGTCTGGGCAACTGTACTTTCCAAGCTTAGCGTCTGATTCTCTGACAGGCAGCTGAACGTCAGAAGACAGTCTTGACAAGTTTTTGCCATGCAACTTTGCCCTCCTAGTCTCCTTAGCACAGTGAGAGAAGAAATCCGTGAGGGAAGAGCTGTGTTCAATGCGGCAATTTCTGGTTTCTGTTCATGACAGAAGTGAACTTCAAGTAGGACTCATTTTGCAACAAGATGAACATTAATTTCAGGTTGGGTTTGCCTCATATGCTGACTGACTCCAGCTTTTACTCTCATGCAGTCGCTGTGATCTAAAGGGGAGACATGACTGTTTTTCATCTGGGATGTGCTGTTGGCTCCTGTTGTCTTTCTCGAATGTATACTTTGTCTGCTTGGAGCAGGAGAAAATGAGAGCAAAAACAGAGGAGAAATAGGGATGGATTTCCTTGTCTCGAAACCAAACCAAAACAAAAAGCTTCTAATTCTGAAATTAAACGTGTCGAGTAAAACAACCTCTTCCTCTGCAGGACAGACACACGTGATTGGAAGCTGAACAGAATCATTCTCACGCTGTGTACGGCCCCTGATAGAGAAGATGGACTTTGCCCCATTTATATCCCGTCATTCTTTGAATTGGAGAAGGCAATGGCACCCCACTCCAGNCTTTCTTTATAGTCCTACTCTCACATCCATACCTGTCTCTTATACACATCTAGATGTGTATAAGAGACAGCATATGGACTGTTGAATGGGACAGATCACACTAATTAAAAGACCATAAGCCATAGAAAATATGTTTTCAGGACACAATGGAATCAATAATTAATAACCTTCCAAAATAGAAAGTAGTAGGTCCAATTGATTTCACTTGTGAATTCTATCAGACAATTAATGAAAAAGTAATAGCATACCTCCAGAATCTTATCCAAATGGAAGCAAGGATAACACATTCTAATTCAATCTATGAAGCCAGCATTATTTTAATAACAATATCAAATGAAACTCTAACATGAAAGGAAAACTAAAACTAGATTTCAAAAATATATCAGCCAATGGGGTCCAACAATAAAATACTTGTACAACAAAGTTGAGATTTACTTCAAGTATGTAGGATTATTTCAACATTCAGAAGTTATTTAAGTCTTCTGTCACATGAAAATGTAAGGAAACGCAATGCACAAGATCAGATCAACCCATGCACAGGAAGCATTTCTTAAAATCCAACACTGATTCATTATAAAACTCTCAACAAGGCAAAAGTAGGAGAGGCCTTTCTTAATGTTATAAAGACTATCACTTACTTCACAAAGGTAAAAAATAAAATAAATAAAATAAACAATCGGGGCAATATGTTAGTCGCTCAGTCCTGTCCAACTCTTGACAATCCCATGGACTACAATCAGGTTCCTCTGTCCATGGACTTCTCCAGGCAAGAATACTGGAGTGGGTTGCCATCTCCTTCTCCACGGGGCAGTATAGGGCAAGTAAATATATGAGTGAGCATATTTCCTGGTGACTGAGATGGTAAAGAATCTGCCTGCAATGCAAGAGACTTGGGTTTGATCCCTCAGTGGGGAAGATGCCCTGGAGAATGGAATGGAAACCCATTCCAGGATTCTCACCTGGAGAATTCCATGGACAGAGGAGCCTGGTTGGCTACAGCCCATGGGTGGCAAAGAGTCAGACACAACTGAGCGACTAACACACACACACACACACACACACACACACACACACACACACATTCCTTATTCACCCTCTGTTGGGTTGTGGAGGGTAGATGTCAAATTTTCTTATTGATAGTTGAAATTCTCATTTAGTTTTCTATCCCATCATTTTTAAGTATTATGAAACATTTCCATTTATAAGTATAGCTGTCTATGATTGATAATAATAATAGTAATAATAATTTCTATTAATGTACTAGCTAATATTTAACATTTATTGAGGTATTATTGCAACTTCAAAACAATTCCATAGTTTACTTTGGACCTCATTTATAGCTAAAGATTCTAGTGTACAGAAAGCAATTTGACTCATGCTGTGAAGTTAGCAGAAGATGCAGGAGTCAGGTCTTCATAATCAGGCTCACAAAGCAGCTCTCCTCTCTTATGTTTAACTTCTTCTCTAACAGGTAAGTATAGTTCGAAAAATAAAACCTTTCAGTTAATTCTGCTGAAACCCAAGGCCTTCCCTCCTTTGGATATTTCTGATCCAGGTCTTAAATCTCTGTATCAGAGCATCAGAGAACCAATTATAGAATTTCAGATGATATCTGCTTTCTCAGATACTCTATTTTCAGAAAATAAAGGCAGAATTTACCATACCTTGAAGCCAGTCCTTTTATTTCTCCATCCAATTCCATCTCACTTTTTATCATTATTACCTTTTTTCCACATCCTGGCATCAGAGTCTCAATATCTGAGGTTATAAGGTTTTTTTGTTTTGTCTTTTTTTCTTGTTTTATTTCATCATAATGGGAAAACAGAAATATTTCTTTAGGGGAAGTTGGAAGTGTGACATTCTATCCAGATGCCTAAAACTAATTTTTAATTGGTTTAGGTAATAAATTTATCCCAAACCAAGGAGTAGGTCTTTCTGAAGTTTTAATTTCCTTATTTAATGTTTCCAATACTTATAAAAGCAACAACAACAACAAAGGCACGAGGTATTTTAATTTAAGAAAACATAAACACCTAATAAATAAGCTGTATGAAACTGAGTGCTCTTATTTCTTGGTTTTTGCCACAAAAATATATTCCATGTAGAGAAGTTAATAAAGATAAATGGTTTGTTTACTGAAGAAAAACACAGAGCACTAATCATGGAGCTGCTATAATTAAATTACAAAGTAGATAAAAATATTGAAATACCAACTAGAATTCTAAATTATTTGTGCTTTATATAAATATATGACTTGCTTAAACAATATAGTTCCATTTTTTCATGGCAATTGCATATATTTCTGCAACTTTACGGAATAAAAGTCCAGAATATAAAAGGAAAAATAAAAGTGATAATTAAAAAGAAACACATACCCTGTAGGTGAATTTGAAGTTTTTATTTGTTAATGAAATGAAATGAAGTAGAATACACATTAAAATTAGACCAAAAATTCCAAGGTTGGAAATAAGCATATTTTTAGAAAGCTTCCAAATTGTGTTCTTTCTTTTAATGGCTTACCTTTAAAACAATTAGGACTTCTTATCTTCCTTAATTAGTCTCCTTTGTCTCCTTCTCAGTAAAATACTTGGGGAACTATCCTTTAGTCTTTATATATAAGAAAACTGTACATAAACTATAGAAGAGCTGTATTAAGTTGAATATGACTTTTAGAGTTCTTTATAATAAACTACCCAGGTAGGCTACAGTCCATGGGGGTCAACAACAAAAGAGCAGCTGCAAAAATTGTACACTACAGGCCTGTTTAACAGTAGAGTACAATCTATTAATAGTGATTCTTGGGATTTTTCTTCTTTCCATCTTGAAAAACATCTGTATTAAATTCCTCTTCTGCTTATGACCAGGATAAAGTAATAGCACCCAAATCTGCACTCCCAGTTCAACTAAAAATCTATGCAATATATAAATAACACTCCAAAGCATTGGAGATTAAGCAACTAGAGGCAGTATTTCCTGTAAGATGGTTCACAAACAAAGTGAGCTCTATAATTGCTACAGTGTACTGTCTGGAGAGAATTTCCAGACTCTGTCACAGTAGGGTGAAACCCAGGCAAAGGATGGTTCCTTAGTGAGTTGAGAAGTGGGTGTCGAAAGCCTGAAAAGGACAAGAGGCTAGATTAAAGAAAGGCAGACACTTGAGAGGAGAAAGCTGCATGGAGCAAGCAATCTAGAGATGTGCAGATGGTCCCCCTTGAGCTGAGTACTGATCAGTTTTCATGGTGAAGAAACTACCTGAGACCAAGAGAGTAACCATCTAAAATAAAGAGAAACAACCCTCAGTGCTCACATGATGCCAAGCGTGGTTCCTATTCCCACAGAGTGGGTAAGCTCATAGTTCACAGGTCATTGGGTAGATTCCTCAAAAGGAATTTGTCCCTAAATTGAGGGAAATTTAGACCCAAACTAAAATTTTTCGGTCCTGCCTAACAAAACTTAAACATCAAGATAGGAAAATATCATACTATTTTCAGGGAACTTAACTGTAACAAATAAAGTTCAGCACTATTTATAGGAATGAGGTGTGTGCTTAATCACTCAGTCATATCCAAGTCTTTGTGACCCTATAGACTGTAGCCCACCAGGCTCTTCTGTCCATGGTTGAGGATGCATACAGACACAAGAAGCTATTCAGTAAAAATTATTAGGTATGCAAACAAGCAGGAAAATATGACCCATGATGAGGAAAAATCAATCAAAACTAACCCCCCCTGACCTCTTACAGCATGTGAATTGCTTACAGCCCCCAACCGCGAGAGGCACAAAGCTTAAAAGCATCTTAAAGATACAGAGCCTTTTTTAAAGAGTTAAAAATTATATTGGTAGAGGGTTTTCACTGTTGACTCAATGACTGCTGCCAGGCCTCCATATTTTTTATCTTTTAGGCACCTGGGAGGGTGTTAATCAATGTAATCAGAATGTAGAAAAAGATATATAGTAGTTTTGATGTTAGCAACACTAGACTTTTGAGTTAATTACTTTTCTTTTGTTATAAATCACTGTACTCCTTTTACTTGTTATAAATTGCTATATCTTTGCTATGTAAGAATGTAACTTTATTTGGTGCTTTCTGAGAGTGGCACCAGACTTTGGGAAGATCAACACAAATGTCTTCTGATTGACAAACCCTTATCAGAAAAAAGGCTGTAAAATGTTAATTGGCCCTTTTGGCCGGAAGATGATGTAAATTACCTAAGACTTGTGTATACAACTAGATATGTGGAGAAAAAAGCCTGGTTTTGATAAGAATCTGGGCTGCATAATTTTGTATTATTCTTTGATCTCTATATATAATCAAAAGTATAAAAGGCCTTCTGAACAATAGAGGACGGGCAAGTCGCTGGACTGGTTTCCCCCCTGTCTCCTCTCTAATTTCAGGCTGAATTCCCATCTGGGGCGTGGAGGCTCGCCATGTCTACTTACTTACCCCGGCTTCTAAGATCCCTAAGAGAGAGAGCCCAAAGCAGGGCACTCTCCAGTATTCAAATGGGCGCCAGTGGCCTAACGTAGATGGTGCAAGCTCCTTGTCTGGAACTTTATTGGCTTTCCACGTAAACCAAGTTATTCAGCCTCTTTTTTCCACTTAATTTTCCTACTACACTATTTCTTCCTAATCTAATCTTCTATTAATAAATAAATAAGTTTTCCTTGCCTACGCCGTCCACGCTTCGAATTTCCCTGGATCCACCGGGGCTGGGCCCCAGACATTGGAGAAGGAAATGGCAATCCACTCCAGTATTCTTGCCTAGAGAATCCCAGGGATGGGGGGGCCTTGTGGGCTGCCATCTATGGGGTCACACAGAATCAGACACTACTGAAGCAACTTAGCAGCAGCAGCAGCAGCATTCTTTGAAATAATGCTTTTAGGTCTGTCTTTAATTTTTTTAACCTCACATTGCTTTAAATGGTGCTTATTTTCAGTGGATTCCCTTTATTAAGTCAGAGCTTCATGAGGGGCCATTCTCTAGAGGAAAGTGAAAGTTGCTCAGTCAGACTGTCAGACTCTTTGTGATCCCATGCATTGACTATACAGTCCATGGAATTCCCCAGGCCAGAATACTGGAGTGGGTAGCCTATCCCATCTTCAGAGGATCTTCCCAAACCAGGAATCAAACCAGGTCTCCTACATTGCAGGCAGATTCTTTGCCAACTGACCTACCAGGGAAGCCCTTCTCTAGAGGAAAGTGAAAGTGAAGTCGCTCAGTTGTGTCCGACTCTTTGCGACCCCATGGACTGCAGCCCGCCAGGCTCCTCTGTCCATGGAATTTTCCAGGCAAGAGTACTGGAGTGGGTTGCCATTTCCTTCTCCAAGGAGAAGGAAAATTCCTCCTTCTCTAGAGGAAAACAGTAGCAAATACTGCTGAAACCTGTATATTATAAGTGAGATCATGTGACTTGCTTGCAAACAGTCAGGGCAAAAGGAAATTCCCCCTTTTTTAAAATTAACAGAGGCCTGCCCAACTGAGTAATAAAAGCATGATAGAAAGAATCATCAAGGTTTTGTATAATCCATCCCCTCATTCTAAACAAGGTTAGAATCATCTAAACATTCTTAGAGTGATTAAAATCTCCCCTGTATTAAATCTTCCAAGGAAGAAAATCCATTAAGCAGTATATTGTATAGAAAGACTGCAATCATAGATTATACCTATATTTTTATTTTTACTTCTCCACTTATAGAATATATAACCTTGGACAGTTATGTAATGTTTAGAAGTTTAAATATCTTTCCCCTCTCACTTTCACCTAAAAATGTCTCATTAATTGAAGTTGGTAATAAGTACTATATATATTATTACAGAGATTAAAAATCATAGCATGTATTGCTTATATGTGGAATCTAAAAAGAAAATGATAGAAATGAACTTATTTACAAAACAGAAATAGATTCAAGATGTAGAAAAATAAACGTATGGTTACCAAAGGACGGGAGGAGGGATAAATTAGGAGTTTGGGATTAAAATATACATAAGACTATATATACAGTAAGGTATGGCTGTAAGGAAATTTTATAGGAGGAAAACAGGACTATGCTGGAGAAAAGGGACTGAGGTCTTAACTCCTCTCTGCAATTTTTGGGTGGTGAAACCAGTTAGACTGGACCTAGATGGTGCCCTCAGTGAAGGTGTCTGTCAGGAAGGGGAAGGTGGCACTGGGATCTGAATCATGGGGAGATGGGCATACTCATAAATACATAAAAGTACATCCTAGATTTCATATCTCTTTGCCAACAAAGGTCTGTGTAGTCAAAGCTATGTTTTTTCCACTGGTCATGTATGTGAGAGCTGGACCAAAAAGAAGGCTGAGCACCGAATAATTGATGCTTTTAAACTGTGGTGCTGGAGAAGACTCTTGAGAGTTCCGTGGACTGCAAGATCAAACCAGTCAATCCTAGAGGAAATCAACTCTGAGTATTCATTGGAAGGACTGATGCTGAAGCTGAAGCTCTAATACTTTAGTTACCAGATGTGAAGAGGCAACTCTTTGGAAAAGACCCTGATGCTGGGAAGGATTGAAGGCAAAGGAGAAGGGGGCATCAGAGGATGAGATGGTTAGATAGCATCACCAACTTGATCGACATGAATCCGAGCAAACTCTGGGAGATAGTGGAGGACAGTGGAGCCTGGCATGCTACAGTCCATGGGGTCACAAAGAATGAGACATAACTTAGCAACTGAATAACAGCAAGATTTAACATTTCTCCAGTGTTGTCTCAAATGTACCAAAAACCAGTCAACCCTGGTTCTTTGTATAGAGAGCTAATATTCTTTACAGATTCTCCACAAATAAAGTAAAATTCCATTTCTAATTTCCCAAAGCCTGTTCTCTCTTAGCAAAACAGACTAAGACTTATAAATCTTACCACTTGTCAGATTGTATTCAGCTCCTGGACCATTGGCAACCGGCTTCCAGCTTATCTGGAGTGGGTTGAGCAGTTGAGAGGTTGCTCAAATCTGGTGTGGGAAATGGAAAAGATTCAATCTGTGGTGGTCAAAAAAATGGGAAATGATACTTTTCGTATCACTGAGAAAAACACTGGCCTTGTTCTTTGGCCTTTGGTTTCATAAATAAGCTTGCTATGGATCAAAATAGTGTTCAAGCCACAAATTCCCTTAGCATCATCTTTTCACTTTATTCTCACCATTTTAAAATTGAATGAGTTTTTGTTTAAGAGATTTCCTAGGTAGAGCTGTTTTTTCCTCTCCTCCCTGTTTACCTCTGTCCCAGGTCATCCTTGAGGGGTCTCTTACAGAGGCTCTTTTGTTTTCATAAAGGAAACAATGGATTTTTAAATAATTGATATTGGATACCTGATAGCCATTTGAAAAAAGATAAAATTGAGCTTATATTTCACACCACATGTCACAATAAGCTATAAAGGCCTCTGAGTTCTAAAGGCAAAAGCCAAAACCATACAAATACGAGAGGAAAGCATGAGGGAATTCTATAACCAGAGTGTGGTGAGACTTTTTAAATTCTTTCTTTCTTATGCTTTCTTTTTCCAAAAAGTGGGCAGAAGCTCTAAACATACATTTCTCCAAAGAAGACATGCAGGTGGCTAATAAACACGTGAAAAGATGCTCAACGTCACTCAGTATTAGAGAAATGGAAATCAAAACTACAATGAGGTATCATCTCACACCAGTCAGAATGTGCGGTGCTGTGCTAAGTCACTTCAGCTGTGTCCAACTCTTTGTGACGCTATGGGCTGTAATCTGCCGGTTCCTCTGTCCATGGGATTCTCCAGACAAGAATACTGGACTAGGTTGCCATTTCCTTTTCCAGGGGATCTTCCATCCAGGGGATAATCCTTCCAGGATCAAACCTGCATCTCCTAGGTTATCAGGCAGGTAGGGGACTTACTGCACTGGAATTCTCATCCATGTCTCAAAGTCAGCTTTTGAGAGAAACCACGTAAGAGGAGATGATGGATAAAATACCTTTAATGATAAAAATACATGTGTTTATATTTAGAACACATTTTTTCATCCTTTAATCTGTTCATTCATTTAATCACACTGGAGTCAACCTATCTCCCAAGTGAAAGTTGCTGACTATCTGAGATGAAAAAAAAAAAAAAAGATAGTTTATGACTCCAAGGGGACCCTAGTCTAGTAGCAATAGGCAAGTGAAAATAATATGCAAGTAAAAATAAATATATAGGATGAATCTTGGATGCCTTCAATAAGGAAAGCAGGGGAGACAAAGCAGGACATTAGGGGCTGTTTTGAGAAAAACAGACCCTCATTTTATGAATGTGGGGGCAGGGTGAGGGAGGGCCACTGGGTTAGTCTGGGGAGAGTGAAGAGAGCCACGCAGGTCTCTACTCTAGTCCAGTATTCCTCCTACCTTCCCATATGGAAAAATGGAAAGAGGTGAATTCCTGACATTTTATGACTGTTAAACTATGTCCAGAATTGTATGTGATAAGGTGGTAGGTAACCAGTAACTTTTTGTTTCAAATGGACTTAGTGAACTGGAGAAAGAAGCAGGTGAGGAAATTATTTTTTCCACTTCTTAACCCACTTTCATGGGCCAAATTCAGCACTCTTAATATCAGTCTGTAAAAATAGCAAAAAAAAAAAAAAAAAAGAAAGAAAGAAAGCAAATATAAAACTCAAATTCTATTTAGGTAGGTGCAATGAATTGGAAGAAACAGGTGGTTTCCAAATGATTTTTTAAAAGTTTTATTTAATATAGGAGTATAGTTTGTTAACAATGCTGCGTTAATTTCAGGTGTCCAGCAAAGTGATTCAGTGATGCATATGCATGTATCTATTCTTTTTCATCAGCAGCTAAACGGACATGAGTTTGATCAACCCCCGGGAGAGAGTGAAGGACAGGGAAGCCTTGCATGCTGCAGTCCGCAGGGTTGCAGAGAGTCAGACAGGACTCAGTGACTGAACAACAATTCTTTTCCAGGTTCTTATCCCATTTAGATTGTGACACAGGATTGAGCAGAGTTCCCTGTGCAATACAGTAAGTAGGTCCTTGGTGGTTATCTATTTTAAATATAGCTGTGTGTACCTGTACCAAATGCTTTTTATTTTCTGGTTTCTCACCTTTGATCTCAGAGCACTACTGTACTATAGTTCAGACTTTCTCCCTTGAGCTGGACACGACATGTGATGAAATGCTTGGGATGGTGAATGTTTGGGAACTGACCGTGGGTCACGGCTTGGCAATTGCTCGGCCCCTGTGTCTTGAATAGCTGCTTACAAGGCAGAGCCAAAACGTTGCTTGGGGTCCTAAGTTGTCGTCTGAACAGGCAGAATGTGTCTTACTGTGGTTCAAATTCAAGTCCAGGGCCTTTTATTATTATTCTCTTCAAAAACAGAGCCTGCTCATACTGGTCCAGATCCCCTTGTATTTGTTTCAAGAGCAGTATCAGGTGACTCCCAATGATGCATGTGCTCATAAAGCAAATTAATGGAAATAAATTTTGATTCTCACTAGTCCAGCGAAGGCATTCTGGTAGTTGCATATTGGACCAGCTTGTGACTTCTGCTTTATTATGATGGTACCAGCAATTCATATGTAGGGACTGTGGGCTTGCCTCTCCTGGTCTCCTAAATTAGAAAAGTTCAACAAATGCCTTATACACCTGCGTACCCTCAAATATTTAGCTTCCGTAGCTTTCTAGCATCCTTTACATTTATCCCCTACCATAATCCTCAAGCAATTACAAAATCCATTCACTATAATTACAGAGCTCCATTATAATTTGATATATGCAACAATTAATATTCACCATCTGTAATCTTCCAAATGAATATTTGTTTATTTCAATACTTCAGCTGTGACATCTAAAAATGAAGGTGAATAATTTGACAAGGGCCTCAAAAGCATTGAATATTTTCTTTCAGTTGAGAAGTGTATGACTTCTTAAAATATCTCAGCTCTTTATCTTTCATAGAACTTCTATGAATGCCCTTATGGATTATTTTGTGAGACTATAAAGGGAAAAGATTTGGATTAAAAAAAAAACCCTTGGCTCTTTTTAGAGAAATACTCAACAATCAGAAGATGTGTTTAGAGTTTTTCTAAAAAGAATGCTATTCTGTGGTCAATGCAATTCCTAGTTCGTGAGGCTCTAGAGTTAAAATGATCATCACCGTCATCATCACGAGAAGCATCATCATGTTTATGGAAGGAATCTAATATTGTGCTACTTTCAGTCAGGGTTCATGGTTGAAATTTGTTGCTCTTGTTCAGTCGCTGAATCGTGCCCCACTCTTTTTGATGCCATGGACGGCAGCACACCAGGCTCCGCTGCCCTCCACTACCTCCTGGAGTCTGCTCAAATTCGTGCCCATTGAACTGGTGATGCTGTCTAACCATCCCACCCTCTGTTGTCCCCTTCTCTTCTTGTCTTCAATCTTCTCCAGCATCAGGATCTTTCCTAATGACTCAGCTGTTTGCATCAGGTGGCCAAAATTTTGGAGCTTCAGCTTCAACATCAGTCCTTCTGATGAATATTCAGGGTTGGTTTCCTTTAGGATTGACTAGTTTGATTTTGCTGCTGTCCAAGGGACTTTGAAGAGTCTTCTCCAGCACCACAATTCAAAAGCATTAATTCTTAAGCCCTCAGCCTTCTTTACGGTCCAACTCTCTCATCTGTACATAACTACTAGGAAAAAAAAAAAAAAAGCTTTGACTATACGGACCTTTGTCAGCAAAGTGATGCCTTTGCTTTTTAATACACTGTCTAGGTTTGTCATAGCTTTCTTTCCAAGGAGCAGGTGTCTTTTAATATGACCTCAGTCATTATCTGGAGTAATGTTGGAGCCAAGAAAAGAAAATCTGTCACTGCTTTCACTTTTTCCTCTTTCTCTTGGTTGAAATAGAAACCAACAAACTATCTCTGGGTAACTTATGTGGAAAAAAGGATAGTTTGTGAGATCTGTAAAGTCTCTCAGGTTCAAGCTGGAGAACCAGGCTGACACCAAAATCAAGGAAGGAAGGTGTTTTCAATAGGCCTTCAGTGAACTTCAAGACATCACTGTTCACCAGATGACCCTTTTTATAGCTATCTCTGGGGTCGAGCAGTGGGTTCAGCAGTATGCTGCTGAGTCGCTTCAGTCGTGTCCGACTCTGTGTGACCCCATAGACGGCAGCCCACCAGGCTCCCCCATCCCTGGGATTCTCTAGGCAAGAACACTGCAGTGGGTTGCCATTTCCCTCTCCAATGCATGAAAGAGAAAAGTGAAAGTGAAGTCGCTCAGTCTGTCCGACTGTTAGCGACCCCATGGACTGCAGCCCACCAGGCTCCTCCATCCATTGGATTTTCCAGGCAAGAGTACTGAGGTGGGGTGCCATTGCCTTCAGCAGTATGTGAACTGGGAAATTCCAGATGTCCAGGCTGGACTTAGAAAAGACAGAGGAACCAAACATCAAATTGCCAACATCCACTGGATCATAGAAAAAGCAACAGAATTCCAGAAAAACATCTACTTTTGCTTAAGTGACTAAAACCTTTGATTGTGTGGATCATACCAAACTGTGAAAAATTCTTAAGAGAGGGGACTACCAGACCACCTGACCTGCCTACTGAGAAATCTGTATGCAGGTCAAGAAGCAACAGTTAGAACTGGACATGGAAGAACAGATTGGTTCCAAATAGGGAAAGGAGTACATCAAGGCTGTATATTGTCACCCTGCTTATTTAACTTATATGCAGAGTACATCATGAGAAATGCTGGATGGATGAAACACAGGCTGGAACCAAGACTGCTGGGAGAAATATCAATAACCTCAGATATGCAGATGACACCACCCTTATGGCAGAAAGTGAAGAGGAACTAAAAAGCCTCTTAATGGAAGTGAAAGAAGAGAGTGAAAAAGTTGGCTTAAAACTCAACATTCAGAAAAATAAGATCATGGCATCTGGTCCCATCACTTCATGGAAAATAGATAGGGAAACAGTGGAAACAGTGTCAGACTTTATATTTTTGGGCTCCAAAATCACTGAAGATGGTGTTTGCAGCCATGAAATTAAAAGACGCTTACTCCTTGGAAGAAAAGTTATGACCAACCTAGACAGCACATTCAAAAGCAGAGACATTACTTTGCCAACAAAGGTCCATCT
>SJYX01014966.1:97005-126646 GCA_006410675.1 Oreotragus oreotragus | reverse complement strand
GACTCGATGGACGTGAGTCTGAGTGAAATCCGGGAGATGGTGATGGATAGGGAGGCCTGGCGTGCTGCAATTCATGGGGTCGCAAAGAGTCGGACACGACTGAGCGACTGAACTGAACTGAACTGAGAGATCTCTTCAAAAAAATTAGAGATACCAAGGGAACATTTCATGCAAAGACAGTCTCGATAAAGGACAGAAATGGTATGGACCTAACAGAAGGAGAAGGATAAGATGCTTATCAAAGTTTCCTGATAGGAGATACTGACTGAGGGGGATACTGGGTCTTATTCTGACAGGCAGGGCCATGTTAAGCAAATCATTAATCCAATTTTATGTTCATGGGTGGCGGCTATGTTCACTCCCTGTTATTTGGCCTGAGGTCAAACTATGGTGGATGTAATGAAGATAATGGCCACCTCCTTCAAAAGGTCCCACACTGCCACACTCAGTGCTCCCAACGCTGCAGCAAGCCACCATTGACCTACACCTTCACCAGAGACTCCTGGACACTCCTGGGCAACTCTGGGTCAGTCTCCTGTGGGGTCACTGCTCCTTTCCCCTGGGTCTTAGTGCACAAGTTTCCGTTTGTGCCCTCCAAGAGTCTGTTCCCCAGTCCTGTGTATGTCCTGGCTGCTCTATTGTGGGATTAATGGAGCCCTCCTCCAAGAGGCCTTGTGCCATACCCAGGCCTGCTGCACCCAGAGCCCCCGTGGCAGGCGACTGCTGACCCACACCTCCTCAGGAGACACTCAGACACAGTTCTGGCTCAGTCTTGTGGATTGGGTGTGCATTTTGTGACCCAGGAAGGGTCTGAGAAGCTCAGGTGACCAGGTGCTTTGGGGGCACACTGTCCTAGGAGGGCTGTAGCCTTACTCACCTCCCCAGTCCCGGCCGCTCGGTTTCCTGGGTGTGCTGTGAGAGCGCCATCTCAGGCGTGCCATGTGTCTCCTCTGGGAAGCTGATCTCAGGCGCGACCCTCCTGGCAGATGTCAACTGTCCAGGGTCCCAGGAAGACATGGTTAGCAGCTGGCAGCCTTCTCACAGTTTGGTGGAGGATGCTGTCTTTGGGGCTGAGATTGCCCCTCGCCTTCCAGCTCTGGCTGTCGCCCACCTGCCTCTCTGCCTCCAGGCGGGGAGAGGCCAGTCCACAGCTGGCTAGATTTCCTTTGGGTTTAGCTTAGTCCTTTGTTTTGTGAGGGCCAGGCTGTGCATTAGGTTGTTAGGTTAGAGCCTTTTGCAGGAAATTTCTCTTTTCTACAGTTGGGGTTAGGTGTGTATTCTGTGAGTGTGTTTCTCCTGGTTATGTTGCCCTCTGAGATTCCAAAACTCCCTACAGACCCACTGGTAAGAGGGTTTCCTGCTGTGTGGAAACTTCTCCTCCTTCATGACAGGTCTCCATCCCTAACTGTTTTGTCTCTTTTTGTCTTCTATATTTTGTCCTACTTCTTTTAGAAGAGAATGGGCTGCCTTTCCAGGTGTCTGGTGTCCTCTGCCAGTGTTCAGAAGTTGTTTCGTGGAAGTTGCTCAGGATTCAAATGATCTTTTGATGAATTTGTGGGGAGAAAATGGTCTCCCTGTCCTTTCCTATCAAGTGGGCCTTAGGAAGCATCACTATGAACAAAGCTAGTGGAGGTGATGGAATTTCAGTTGAGCTATTTCAAATCCTAAAAGATGATGCTGTGAAAGTGATGTGATGCTGTGAAAGTCAATATGCCAGCAAATCTGGAAAACTGCAGTGGCCACGAGACTGGAAAAGATTGGTGTTTATTCCAGTCCCAAAGAAAGACAATGCAAATAATGTTCAAACTACCGCACAATAGCACTCATCTCATATGCTAGAAAAGTAATGCTCAAAATTCTTCAAGCCAGGCTTCAACAGTATGTGAACTATGAATTTCCAGATGTTCAAGCTGGATTTAGAAAAGGCAGAGGAACCAGAGATCAAATCACCAACATCCACTGAATCATCAAAAACGCACGAGAGTTCCAGAAAGACATCTACTTTTGCTTTATTGACTACACAAAAGTCTTTGACTGAGTGGATCACAACAAACTATGAAAAATTCTTAAAGAGATGGGGATACCAGACCACCTGTCCTGCCTCCTGAGAAATCTTTATGCAGGTCAAGAAGCAACAGTTAGATCTAGACATGGAAAAACAGACTGGTTCCAAATTGGGAAAAGAGTACTTCAAGGGTGTATATTATCACCCTGCTTATTTAACTTATATGCAGAGTACATCATGCAAAATGCCAGTCTAGATGAAGCGGAAGTTGGAATCAAGATTGCAGGGGGAAATATCAACAACCTCAGATATGCAGATGATACCACCCTTTTAACAGAAAGTGAAGAAGAACTAAAGAGCCTCTTGATGAAAGTGAAAGAGGAGAGTGAAAATGTTGGCTTAAAACTCAACATTCAGAAAACAAAGATCATGGCTTGTGGTCCCATCACTTCATGGAAAATAGATGTGGAAATGGTGAGAGACTTTATTTTGGAGGCTCCAAACTCACTGCAGATGGTGATTGCAGGCATGAAATTAAACAACATTTACTCCTTGGAAGGAATGTTATGACCAACCTAGATAGCATATTGAAAAGAAGAGACATTACTTTACCAACAAAGGCCCATCTAATCAAAGCTATGGTTTTTCCAGTAGTCATGTATGGATGTGAGAGTTGGACTATAAAGAAAGCTGAGTGCCAAAGAATCGATGCTTTTGAACTGTGGTGTTGGAGAAGACTCTTGAGAGTCTCTTGGACTGCAAGGAGATCCAACCAATCAATCCTAAAGGAAATCAGTCTTGAATATTCTTTGGAGGGACTGATGCTGAAGCTGAAACTCCAATACTTTGGCCACCTGATGCAAAGAACTGACCCACTGGAAAAGACTCTGATGCTGGGAAAGATTGAAGGCAAGAGGAGAAGGGGGCGACGGAGGATGAGATGGTTGGACAGCATCACCGACTCAACGGACGCGTGTTTGAGTGAGCGCCGGGAGTTGGTGCTGGACAGGGAGGCCTGGCGTGCTGCGGTCCATGCTGTCACAGAGAGCTGGACACAACTGAATGATCGAACAACAGCAGCAACTGGGTCCAGCAGCCCTGGACACTGGCAATTGCTCTATCTGAACTGCCTTTGGACTTTTACTGCTACGCCATGGGCATCCCCATATTACCCGGAAACTTTCTGATTTTCTACCTGCATATCTTTTATATTGGTTTTCCCCTCCAAGGTCAAATGCAGGCTTTCCTGTTTCTGGATGCAGGGTCCTCACAATCTTACAAGCTACGTTCTAGCAATAAATAGATTAGGGATCTTGGGAAAAGATTTATATTTTATACTGCAATAAAGGGGATGAGAACAGTTTTCTTCCCAAAGAGCCTTATTTGCTCCTTGGAAGCTATTGTTCTAAGTTCACTTTAATGACATTATGTCTTATGAGTCTTGGTTGTCAAGGACTAAAATGCTGTTCATTATGACTTATCCTGGTGTTTTAGTTCCCTGAGATGAGTTTGTTTTTCATCAGAGGGAAGTGATACACTGAAAATAGATGCCTCCACAGAGATCATAATAAGTGAGCTCTTTCAAAGGGGAAATTGCTTTTGCCCGGAGAAATGTTCCCACCATTTTACTATTTTTTTAAATTGTTCTTTCACACCTTACTTCACATAGGAAGAAGTTTTCTTTAATTACCGTCATCAACTGAGCAGCTTATAGGAAGTGACTCAAAGGAAAAGGTGTAGACTCTTGTGAGCTGATAACATAGAAGCTGGTGGCCATGCAGGAAGACTCTCAATGGGGAAACACAATGTTCATTTTGTGCCAGCATTCCATGGCCTGTTACAGGCCACCGTATTCCCTTATGTTTACACAATTTCATGAAATCACTTTCAAGTAAAGATTTCAGTCTGTTCAGTTCAGGTCAGTCACTCAGTCATGTCCAACTCTTTGCGACCCCATGAATTGCAGCACACCAGGCCTCCCTGTCCATCACCAGCTCCTGGAGTTCACTCAAACTCATGTCCATTGAGTCGGTGATGCCATCCAGCCATCTCATCCTCGGTCGTCCCCTTCTCCTCCTGCCCCCAATCCCTCCCAGCATCAAAGTGTTTTCAATGAGTCAACTCTTCGCATGAGGTGGCCAAAGTATTGGAATTTCAGCTTTAGCATCATTCCTTCCAAAGAAATCCCAGGGCTGATCTCCGTCAGAATGGGCTGGTTGGATCTCCTTGCAGTCTAAGGGACTCTCAAGAGTCTTCTCCAACACCACAGTTCAAAAACATCTATTCTTCAGCACTCAGCTTTCTTCACAGTCCAACTCTCACATCCATGCATGACCACTGGAAAAACCATAGCCTTGACTAGACGGACCTTTGTTGGCAAAGTAATGTCTATGCTTTTGAATATGCTATCTAGGTCTGTACTACATGTGAATATATATTACATATTCGGTGAGGTCAAACATTTTCATTTTATTTTATTCAAAAACTATATTTTATATTGGAGTATGGTTTTTCCAGTAGTCATGTACGGATGAGAGTTGGATAGTAAAGAAGGCCGAGCACTGAAGAATTGATGCTTTTGAACTGTGGGGCTGGAGAAGACTCTTGAGAGTCCCTTGGACTGCAAGGAGATCAAACTAGCCAATCCTAAAGGAAATCAGCCCTGACCAGTCATTGGAAGGATTGATGCTGAAGCTGAAGTTCCAATACTTTGACCACCTGATATAAAGACCTAACTCATTGGAAAAGACCCCGATGCTGGGAAAGATTAAGGGCAGGAGGAGAAGGGGACAGCAGAAGATGAGATAGTTGGTTGGCATCACCAACTCAGTGGACATGAATATGAGCAAGCTCCAGGAGATAGTGGAGGTCAAGGGAGCCCGGCATGCTACAGTCCACGGGGTCACAAAGAGTCAGGCATGGCTTAGTGACAAAACAGTAACAACCAAAACACAGAGCTGTTGTCTAATGGAGAGTCGTCTCACACCATAAAGGGCCTTGCATGGCAGCACAAAGTGATTCCATTGAAAATACTTTCTATGTGTGCTAGTTAAATGTTTCAAATTTGAGATTTTTTTCCTCCTTTTCACCCCAGTGATTTATTACTTTTTTATATTAGACAGTATCTTTCCAATTAAACAAGACCTAATTTAATTTTTTCAAGAATAATTTACCTTCATCTATCTTTCACGTGGTCATAAAGTCAGTCAACAGATATGTATAGATTTCTGAGCATCTATGAGATGCTGGTCAGTGTTGGAGACACCTTTGTGAGCACGTTTGACACGTGTGTTTCTTCCTGCCTTTCAGATACATCACCACACTCATTGTGAAAAATCACAAACCTTCATGTGGGGGGGCCACTTTGAAGTTCTGCACAAAAGCAACAAAGATTTAAAAAATCACTTCCTTTTATCACAAAGGGAAGAGCACACGTTTTCCTCTCTATTTTGTGAAGAGGAAATGGGAGTTTGAGTAAATCTTAGGTCTTTTTTTTTTTTTTTCAAAACATGGATCATAAAGCAAAAAAACAAACAAGGAACAAAGACCAAAACCCACAATAACAGCAACAACAACAACAAAAGCTAGGAGTCTTCCGGCCCAGCCTAAGGCAATAACCTATGTGACAGGCAACAGTGACGATCATCCTATATATTCTCTTCCTACTAAGAAAAGAAACACAAAGAAGGAGAAAGAACAGTTGTCATCTGGCTTCCTTTGAATGACTGTGGCCATATTTAAAAAAAAAAAAAAAACTTGAGAAAAGAATAGTTATCTCTTTACTTGATTCATACAAGCAGTCATTTTTATTTTTGTAAATGCAAAACAAAAGGCTTTCCCCTATAAAATTTTGGATTGTTACTAAATTATCAGATAGTCTCTTCTGCTCTATTTCACTGTTGGTGACTATTTTACCTGTGGTCCCAATAATGGCATAAGGCCATGTTCCAAAGGTAGAAAACAATAATATTGAGTTGATGCCTGCTTTTGAACAGCCATATTCTAAAAAGACAATTTTTTCCAAAACAAGTTTGCTCGTCGTGCTTTCTATTTTTAATTTGCACTTAACGCTCCATTTCAGTCCCCACCATGCATGTGGTCTGTGTTTACTCGCCTCCCTTAAGACAGGTCTGTTTCCTTTTCTGCTTTATGGAAACCTTCACCATCTGTTCCTGATGCCATAATAGCCTGCCCTGAGGTTTAGGGTTACAGCAATACTGACAAATTTGATGGGGGAGAGAGATGGCAAAAAATAAAAAAGTAAAGAAGGAAAATGAAGGACTAAAGCCAGTTGAAATTCAAGTTAATTAATGGAAAACTTTCAGGTTGGCAAAGCATTTTTATGGCACACTGTAAAACAAAGTTTACATTTTCTAAAAATGTATTTATTACTGTATCTACTATTAATATGATTAAGTCCTTTTTTATTTGCAGAGTGCTTCATCTCTGAGAGTTATATGTTATCATCACATCCATAAGTGGGATCAGTTTAGAGAAAAAAGCATTAAGATCATTTTACATTAATAATAAACCAACTCAGTGGAACCATCTCACCAAGAAAATATATAGCATTAGTTATTGGGGAAAAGCAAATTTCAGCCATAGTGAGATACTATTTCATATTTATAGAATGGTTATAGAAGGGAATGGCAGCCCACTCCAGTATTCTTACCTGGGAAATCCCATTGACAGAGAGCCTGATGGGGTCTCAAGGAGTTGGACACGACTGAGAAACTAACTCTTTTTCACCATGCAAAACAGAAATGTTACTTCTAGATATCTACCCAAGAAAAACGAAACAGTATGGTCACTCCAAAACATGCATATTCCTAGCAGCATTATTCCTAATAAGCCAAAACTGGAAGCAATTCAAATTGTTCACTAACTACCGGAAGGCTAAGTAAAATAAGTTTCCATACAATAAGATACTATTGGGCAATTAGATTAAACTTCTGAAACACTCTACATTATGGTGAACCTGAAAGCATCGGACTAAATGAAATCAAGCAGGCAGAAAAGTCTACATATTGAATGATTCCATTTGTATGGAAATATAAGTACACAAATACAGAGAGACAGAAAAAAAAATTGTGACTACTTTGGGCTTAACTCTAAAGAGGCTCGAGGGATCTTATTTGGATGACGAAATGCTCTAAATCAGGGTTAGAGTGGCAGGTGCACAGTTCGGTACATTTACTGAAAGCCCTTGAATCGCACACTTGTAATGGGGTTGAGCACCACCGTGGGTCTCTCTGCAGGTGTTCTGACACCATTTGAAGGCTGGAAAGAGAGATTCGCCCTCACCTAGCAAAGAGAATTGCCAGAGTTCGGTCAATTCTGTGTCTCTGTATGTGCCATTTGCTCCCACCAGGAGACCTTAACGACCAATAAAAACAGGAAGTAGACCATTCCTGGAGCTTGGCTTTTATATTTTCCTGCCCCAAAGGGTGACGTAAAAACTGCATTAACCTTAGGTTTTATACCCTTCAGGTGTCCCTAAGAGGGTGCGGTGCAGGATGATGCAGGGCTCTTGAAAAGGAGAGCAGCTGGCCCAGCGTCTTGTGGTCAGGTGTGGCCAGGAGGAAACAAGACCCCTGGCAGGTAAAGCTCACTGGAGGCCAGACGAGCGATAAGTACAGCAGAGAAGCAGGCGGAGTCGCCAGAGTGGGTGAACACCGGATTTCGATGTGTATCCTGCCATACTTCTTGGAAACTGCATGTGTGACTATTCACTTGAAATACTGAAAATTTGAATCTTTCTTCCTTTTCGCTATTTATTAGAGCAACAACTCTGTGGCCCCTGTCTCTGTGATGTGGGCTTCCTCCGTGGCTCAGTGGTAAAGAATCACCTGGAATTTTAGGAGCCACAGGAGACATGGGTTTGATCCCTGGGTTGGGAAGATCCCTTGGAGAAGGGCATGGCAATGCACTCCAATATTCTTGCCTGGAGAATCCCAACAGGGGAGCCTGGTGGGTACAGTCCTTAGGGTTGACTTAGCATGCACACACATCTCTGTGATACATGAACACTAAAGCAGCAATATCATGCATGGTCTTCCATGAATAAACATCACTTTGGTGCTGGGTCTCCCAGAGAAATGGGTTTTCTTCTAGGTGGACAGATGCAAAGGGTATTGACTATTGTCTTCAGTGATTTGCTGTTCGATGGAACAGGTAAGCCAAGCACAGGCACAGATTAATAGCTGCAATAAAACAGGAAAGCAAGTGCTAACAACCAGAGGTGTTGGGAGTGGTAGTTCCTAATGCTTTTCCCTGTGCTGTTTCCAGATGGGTTGCATTCAGTTCAGAAGAGAGATGAAAACACAGCTTCATAGTCCTATTCTAGCCCCCTGCTTCTCAGGGCAGCCTCAGAGCCTCACCTGGAAGCTTGCTGAAGAATGTAGCCCCTGCCCCCCAATAACCCCTTCCAAGACCCACTGAATCAGTTTCTGCATTTTTAATAAGATCCCAGGCTGCTCCTGTGCGTCCCACAGTTGAGGAAGCAGCAGGCTGGGCTATACATTTAGATGCTCCCGATGTGGGATCCTGACACTTGGGTTTTCAACAGACTCCCCAAAGGGCTCTGTGTTCCGATCATTCCGAGAAGGCAGGGACCCCTGGAGACTTGGGGCATTACAGAGGCCCTGCAGTGGGTCAGGGAGTGGGGCTGGAGCTGGGTCTGCTGGTGGGTCGAGGGTGGATGGGAAGAGTTGTGGGGCGTGACCAAAGGCACTGAGGCAGCAGCACACATGCTCAGCAAGGTGAGCTCTCATCCACGCTCCCCACATCTCGATGGCCCTCTTTCTGATTTCCTATAAATATTTAGACATACCCATATGTACACACATATCCCCTCCCTCCTGGATTTCCCTCCCATTTAGGAATGGGTTTCCCTGTGCTATGCAGCAGGCTCACAGTAGTAGTTCTCTATTTTACATACTGTGTGCGTGTACCCATTGGTTGCTGTCGTGTCTGACTATGAACTGTAGTCAGACACGACAGCAACCAATGGGTACACGCACACAGTTCATGTCATGTCTGACCATGAACTGTAGCTCATCAGGCTCCTCTGCCCATGGGGATTCTCCCGGCAAGAATACTGGAGTGGGTTGCCATGCCCTCCTCCAGGGGGTCTTCCTGACCCAGGAATCTAGCCTACATCTCCTGCACTGGCAGGGGATTCTTTACCAGCTTAGCCACCAGGGAAGCCCCTCTTAAAGAGTACCTTGCAGCAACCAACCAGCATTTTTGTTGAGTGTAACGTTCTTTAAAGGTGTATTCAAAAACATAATAAACAAGCAAGCAAGCCATAAAACAATATAGACTAAACATTTAGTACTGTCCACCTTGAATTTGGAAAAAGAAAGTCTAAGACACACCAGTTTTCCCAAGTAAATGTAATTTCCAAATACAGTAGTCGCATTTTGCATCAGAAGCCCTATTGGAATTCACAGCCTATTCTGATTTTCCATTTCCTACATCAGCCAGTAAGAGCAACTGGAAATAACACATGCACCTCTGGAAATAGGCAGTTCTTTGATAGGTAACTCAAGGACTTGTTCAGTTTTGTCTTTGGTATGAGACTTTCTGGGCTTCCCCAGTGGCTCAGTGGTAAAGAACCCACCTGCCAATGCAGGAGGTCTGGGCTCAATCCCTAAGTTGGGAAGATCCCCTCGAGAAGGAAGCGGCAACCCACTTCAGTACTCTTGCCTGGGAAATCCCAAGGACAGAGGAGCCTGGTGGGCTACAGTCCACAGGGTTGCAAAGAGTCAGAAACAGCTTAGCAACTCACAACAACAATAAATGAGACTATCTGCACTTAATCAAAACAAACCTGCGATGAGTTATCCTTCCTGGACATTCTGTTCTTCTATCATTTCTACCTTGAACCTCACTTGAGAAATCTTATGACGAAGGCTCACAGTGCCCTCGTTGGAAGTTTGCAAGTCTCTTTACTTGCAAGGCATGGTCCCTGTAGACTGCCCCTCTATCTGACAGAAACCCGGCCTGGGCCTTGCCCTTCCTCCTGGTGCAGGGCAACACCGAAAGTGCTATCAGGTGCTGATGGTTTCTGAACCAGACAAAAACACCCGAGAGACGTGCACACAGATTTCTGTGCTGTCATCTCCTGCCTGGCGATTTACTCACTGCGAGGCACTGTTTGTTTTCAAAGGCGGAGCTGTTAGAGAAGGTCCAGACTCATCTTTGCAATTTCTTAAGAACCTATCAACAGATCGAGTAGTGCGCTGACCTAATTTTCCAGGCAAGGGTTACCCAATAGGTCAGTCGGCTAATTCCAGATTTTGATGTACTGTGAAAAAGCGTGGCCATCAAATGGAGAAGGTGGCGGGGGCAGAGAGCTGCCCTTTAAGAAGAAGATAGCTGACTGGTGACATCACCATTGGCCTGGCCTTGCTTGCCTTTGAGGGCTGAAGTTTCATAAATTATCACAGATCCATGTTTGTGCAGCACGGGCTATGTAGAGGCAGGAAGATACGATGCACTTTGTGGGAATTACTAGTACTAGGAAAGAATTTACAGAAAGAAAAGAAAGATATTTTGGTTTAAATGAGTCTATAAAATCTTCATATCAACCCATTTAATTTTACTCTAGGGAGGGGGAGTATTGTCTGATGAAAAAATCATTCTTATTTTCATTTATTTTTTAAATTAGCTTTTATTATTCTTTATTTCATTTATTTTTTAAATTAGCTTTTATTAGCAACCCACTCTAGTATTCTTGGGAAATCCTATGGACAGAGGGGCCTGGCTGGCGGACTATAGTCGATAGCATCTCTAAGAGTTGGACTCAACTGTGCGTGTACAAACCTATAGCCCAATACAATAGAGCATCCTATAGACCTACCTGAATTTATTCCACCATTCTCTTAATGCTGGGCATTCGTATTATTGCAAAAATTTCATATTCTAGTAAAACTTTTTCAGCAAATGGCTCTGTGATTAAAATTGTGTCTGCACTTCCAAAATTGCCCTTAGAATAGATTCCTAGAACCAGAATTTCTAGCTTCAACGCTGTAAACATTTGTAAGGCTTTCTATTCTTTTGCCTCCTGTGAAGAGTGTGAATTGGTGTGGCACTTGTGGAATAAAGTTTGGCAAAGCCTCACTGATGCCTCCCTAAGATCTCACTGGTTCCAGGTATGATCCTTTGTAAAGGGAAACAGAGAGAGGTGCATGGACTTTATGTTAGGGAAAAAAGCGCCTCCCTGAATTCATTTTATGTGCATACAACTTATTACAGAAGTTTACTTTTTTCCAAGTTATTATTCATTTGCACATCTTTTGTTTAAGTTCTCATTTATATACTGGCCCCTTTTCTTTGTAAACAACTCTTTATTTACATGCGTTGCTGTGCTGGGTCTTCACTGATGCCTGCTAGCTTTCTCTAGTGGCGGCGGGCCGGGACCCCTCTCTCGTGGTGGAGCACAGGCTTCTCACTGAGATGGCCTCTCTGCTGCTGAGCACAGGCTCTCGGCGCTCAGGCTTGGCAGCTGCGGTGCAGGGGCTTCGCTGCCCCTTGGCACCTGGGATCTTCCTGGAGTGGAGATCAAACCTGGGTCCCTTGCACTGACAGGCAGGATTTTAACCCCTGGCCCACCAGGGAAGTCCCCCTTTTCTTTTTGTTTTGTTTCCATCATCCATAGTTTGAAAGTGAAAGTGAAGTTGCTCAGTCGTGTCCGACTCTTTGAGACCCCATGGACTGTAGCCTACCAGGCTCCTCCCTCCATGGGATTCTCCAGGCGAGAATACTAGAGTAGGTTGCCATTTCCTTCTCCAGGGGATCTTCCTGACCCAGGGATCGAACCTGGGTCTCCACATTCCAGGCAGAGGCTTTAACCTCTGAGCCACCAGGGATCATTTAGGTAGTAAAAATCTGGGAGCACAGATCCTAGAATCAGACAACCCAGGGCCATATTCTGGCTCCGTCACTTCTAGCCTTGCGACCTAATGTAAGTTTCCCATATTTCTCAGCTTCTGTATTTTGGAAATGGAGTCTGTAGTTATGTCTACATAGTGTGGCTTTGAGAAAAGTATGGAAAACACTTTTCACGTTCCCTAACACACAGTGAATGTTCAATGAATACCACCTGTGACAGTGATGGGCAGGGCACAATTCTGTTATTACTTAAATGTTCATTATTCATCTGGTGATCAAATGTAGCTTCACCTGTATTTTCCTTTAACTTTATCTTGATTTAATTAAAAGTTCCCCAGATGCTGTTTTGGTGTCAGTTATGAAGACAAGCTCTGAACTGATGTATATTTTCCAAATAGTCAGCCAATGACTCCAGTAGCCTTTACCAAGAAGTACATTCCTTTCCCGTTAGTTTGTGCTGTGACCTTTATCAACTATTTTGCTTTAATACATTTTAGGATCTGCCTCTAGTGTCTTAAATTTATCTGCTGGTTTATTGTGGCCTCTTCATCACTGATTTCATTATTGTGACTTCATAACAACTTTGGGTGGTGGTAGTTTAGTCTCTAAGTCCAACTCTTGCAACCCCATGGACTGTAGCCCACCAGGCTCCTCTGTCCATGGGATTTCTCAGGCAAGAATACTGGAGTGGGTTACCATTTCCTTTTCCAGGGGACCTTCCCCACCCAGGGATCGAACCTGTGTCTCTTGCATCTCCTATGTCAGCAGGTGGATTCTTTACAATTGCACCACTTGGGAAGCCTTTATAATAATTTTAACACCAAATAATACTTGGCATTGCTCTAATTTCCCATTTTTCCCCTGGATTTAATTTTTTTCTCCCAAGTGTATTGTAGTGTCATGTTTTCAATTTCCAAAAAGAATTGTTGTTCCTTGAATTTGGATCATGCATTTATTGACCCCCAAATATTTTATCTGGGCCTTCCATGTACCAGACAAGACACTCTGTAAGGCTCTCAGAAAGTTTTAGAGAAAGATTAAGCCACGGCTCAAAACATTGAGAATCTTCTAGTCTATGAGGAAAGAAAAACCAGTACAAATGGGATTATAGTCCACGATGGTGGGTGTTACAATAAAAATAGCTTAGGAACAAATGGCTGGCATACAGTTTACATTTTATGGGGGCAGTCCTTCTAGAAGAGCTGATGATTAAACTAAGCATAGAACTAAGGAGGAGAAGAGGGTGACAGAGGATGAGGTGGACAGACAGCATCACCAACTCAGTGGACAAGAGTTTGAGCAAACTGCAGGAGATGGTGAAGGACAGGGAAGCCTGACCTGCTGCAGTCCATGGGGTTGCAGAGTCAGACACAACTTAATGACTGAACAATGATAAGAAAGCACAGAAAGATGGACAAGAGTTTTCTAGGTCTGCAGAACAGCAAAGGACGTTGTGAGGTCTGAACCTGAGATCTGCCTTTGGAGGTGTGAGGAAACAGCCTGTTACTCTCTGTGAAGCTGGGGCTCCAGAAAGCCCCCACGCGTCCACTTGAGTTCAGAGTCTGCTCGGAGTGGTCCACTGGCTCCCTACAAGGTGCACCACAGTCCCCAGTGTGGGTTAGCAGGCTTTCCAGAGGGAGCCAATGATGGGCTGATAAGATGCACTCTGGTCTTTCTCTAAGCTTCCGTCTCACATGAGTTTCTCCTCCAATATTTGGTGATCCTGTGGTCTGCCTGAAGGGGAGAGACTTCATGAATACTGTGTCAGCAGAACATTGGCGTCAGAATTTCACAGTTATCTGGGTTCTAAGGGGCTGACTGGGCTGGACATCAGACTGAGATTCTGATAAAAGGAGATATGGAGCGGCGAATGGTCAAAGCGGGAACCATGCTTTGTTTAGCCTGAATCAGAGGTAACAGGAGAAATTTAAAGGAGCTAATGGCGGAAGTCTTGAGCCTGCAAATAGGTAAGTCAAAACTTTAAACTTCAATAATTTGTAATAATAATAAAAATGTTTTCCCTACTTATTATATTAGCGTTGTCAGCTTTAGTCTAGATGCTTCTGTCATAAGTGTGTTGTTTATAAAATTGTCTTTAAAATGTGTATTAACACCTCATGCCAAGAGTTGACTCACTGGAAAAGACTCTGATGCTGGGAGGCATTGGGGGCAGGAGGAGAAGGGGACAACCGAGGATGAGATGGCTGGATGGCATCACAGACTTGATGGACGTGAGTCTGAGTGAACTCTGGAAGTTGGTGATGACAGGGAGGCCTGGCGTGCTGCGATTCATGGGGTTGCAAAGAGTCCGACATGACTGAGCAACTGAACTGAACTGAACTGATGATCATTCATTGTATATTTTATTTAACAGTAAGCTCTATTGCAATTAATAATCATTCTGAATCTTTTCATTTTATACATAAGGAATCTGAGGCTTAGAGAGAGGAAGTGATTTATTCAAGTGATATAGTTGGTCCAGGTTTGGGGCAAAAATATCCTTTGGGAAATACAGGACTGACATATACAAGTCTCATGATATTTTGAAACTACTGGACTGTGGAACTCATTCCCTGATTCTAATTATTTTCATGATAATCATCAATAAAGAAGTTGATTAATCCTGTTATCTGAGCTAAGTTGCTATACACATCTGTGAGCAGAGTAGATATTAAAATGGTTAATTCCTAAAGACCATGATTTTACAGATGATACAGAGGAAAAATGTATTTGGGAGATAAGAGATAATTTCTTAAGTCAAAAGGAAACAGAGCCTGAATATTTTACCTAAAATCCCCAAACCAAACTCAAAATCATTCTTAATTGACAACCTACATTTTCTTGAATGAGAGTTCAAATTTTATCTCAAGAGACCCTTTAATAAATTTCTGATCATGTGTTAGCCCATGAAGGGGGAGTGCCCACAATGTTACATTTAGTCACCTCTGTTGCAGATGAGTTTTGCAAGAGGGAATGAGTGGAACAGCATTTAAAGAATCAGAGGATAAGATGCTAACCCAAGTAAGTGAGTCCTGGGGAGCTCTCTGTTCATTTGTTTTGGTAAACTTACCATCGGTATGCTCCAGATGATAGATGCAACGATTCCTCCCAAGGCTCTCAGATGATAATATCTTTTGTCTGGATGTATTTTCACCCTAATATTGCAGAAGACCTAGTAACGCTGTGCTGATGATGAGCAGAGCTCAGATGCTTCACCTCTCTGTAGCTTCTGAATGTGTTTCTTATTAGGCAAAAGACTTGGAGACCCCTGGCTCCCTCTAAGTCACTGAGACTGGCTTGCTGCTGCTAAGTCACTTCAGTCGTGTCCGACTCTGTGCAACCCCACAGACGGCAGCCCATTGGGCTCTGCCATCCCTGGGATTCTTCAGGCAAGAACACTGGAGTGGGTTGCCATTTCCTTCTCCAATGCAAGAAAGTGAAAAGTGAAAGTGAAGTCGCTCAGTCGTGTCTGACTCAACGACCCCATGGACTGCAACCCACCAGGTTCCTCCATCCATGGGAGTTTCCAGGCAAGAGCACTGGAGTGGGGTGGCATTGCCTTCTCTGCAGACTGGCTTACCTGAGGCAAATCCATGATGCTATTTCCTGACAGGCATCACAGCAGTGGTAGGAGGCAGCCTCTGTGGGGTGTTGCCTTTACCTGGCAGATAGCATAATTCATCAGCTATTAGGACATTTACGGATGCATTCTAAGTTTTTACTTCCAGAATTGCCAAGACATGCATGTGCAGAAGCTAAATAAACCTTTTTTTTTTTTTTTAATATGACTCTCACTGCCTTTTGGGAATACTATAGCCTTGACTTATAATTCAGCAAATAAATTTTATTTTGTAATTGGAGAATTTTTGAAATTGGCTCCATAATATCCTTCCATTCAAATGTTGGCTTCCCAGGTGGCTCAGATGGTAAAGAATTTGCCTGCAAGGCAGGAGATCTGGGTTTGATCAGTGGGTCAAGAAGATCTCCTGGAGAAGGGAATGGAAACCCACTCCAGTATTCTTGCCTGGAGAATCCCATGGACAGAGGAGGCTGGCTGTTTACAGTCCATGGGGTTGCAAAAAGTTGGACGTGACTGAGCGACTAATAATAACACTAAACAGAATTCAAAAACTAACTTATGTCAAAGACTAAACACTCAGTTATTACTTAAACAACTCAACTGTTATTCACTGAAAGGTGTAAAGACAGATTCACCTTGGGTTTTTGTTTCTCTTTCTCAGCTGCATCTCTAGAATCCTTTCTTCTTCAGAGGCAGATCCCTAATGTTGAGGATCCCTTTCCTGGGATGGGGGCAGGGACTGGAAATTAAATTTGTGGACTTTTTCCTCTTAACATGAGCTACTCTGACCTTGGTGACAATTTTTATTTTCTGAGAATTCCTGCAAAACTGGCAATGATTGACTTTGAAAACTAGACTATCCAATTTAATTATTTTATTCCTAATGCAATGGGAAATGTTATTGAAGATATACCAACCTAGATTCTAAATATAATTTAATCATTTAATTAAAAAAAATCTTTGAATGTATCTAATCTCATGGCAACCATTGATTTCAATGCCATTCTTTTTTTCTGTTTTGAGTCCCGAGGCTGATTTCATAGGTCTTCAAAGCACCTTCATGTTGAATAGGGCTGATAAAGAATCAAGGTCAGTTTTAACCAGCTAGAAAATGTGGATTCCTTGTCACCATGTGTCCATGCCAAGGTCACAAGCTGTATTTCTGTCTGTGTGCAGCAGGTCGTCGAGGAGCTGGGAACAGGCTACAGAAGGCCAGTCAAGGGCAAGCCCGTTTACCGCTAGCAAACAGGAAGGCTGCGGCCTTTCCTTCACAGTGTAGTCGAGTCAACAGGATCAGGCTGGGGAAGTAATTCAGATCTCCTACCTACCTCCTGATAAAGGATAGTTGCAAAATAATGTATGCCATATTTTCCTTGGGGACAAGGCATTCGTTCACGTGAAGGACAACCAGAGGTGATTTCTTTGTTCATTTGTATATTTACTTAAAAAGCCAGTATGGAATGCCCCTTGCCTGACATAAAGGGTTAGAGAGACCGAAGGTTGAACGGTGGATTCCAGCATGATGGAGACAGGGCTGTAGACTTAAAAGATATTCACAACCTCACAGGGAAGAATTACGTTTGATTCAGCAGGAACGTTGAGGACTTCAAGCTTGGGAGGCAGTATTTCAAGGGACCCTGAGAGAACTGCTCTGAGGAGGTTGGGGAAGAAACCAGGTGAGATAGAAGTTTTGTAACAAAGGGCAGGTACCCTGACAGTGAAAAGGTTATTGTTAATTAAAGAAAACCAGAGAGCTCAAGGTAAGGAATTTAGTGTTGTACTATGGATGGGAAGATGCAAGACTCTGGGCTCACTGAAATCATTCCTTTGATATTTCATCTCAGCTCTCTGGGGCCTGTAGCCTGTATTTTCACATCCTGCATTTCCTGGGGGGGAGGGGGCTCACCATGGAGAGTGGCTGCAGTCTCTTGGCTGCTGGATGGCAGATATACTCTTTCCTTCCTGAGTTCCCTCAGGGCTTGCCAGCTCACCATCCATGGTTGCTGCAGTTGCTGATAACTGTGACATCCTTTATTTACTAACATGGCAGGAAATATCCCATTCTGGCTTCCTTGATAGCTCAGTTGGTAAATGTAGTGCAGGAGATTCCGGTTCGATCCCTGGGTCAGGAAGATCTGCTGGAGAAGGGATAGGCTATCCACTCCAGTATTCTTGGGCTTCCCTCGTGGCTCAGCTTGTAAAGAATCCACCTGCAGTGTGTGAGGCCCGGGTTTGATCCCTGGGTTGCGAAGATCTGCTGGAGAAGGGAAAGGCTGCCCACTCCAGTTTTCTTGGGCTTCCCTTGTGGCTCAGCTTGTAAAGAATCCACCTGCAATGTTCGAGGCCTGGGTTTGACCCCTAGGTTGGGAAGATCCCCTGGAGAAGGGAAAGGCTACCCATTCCAGTATTCTGGCTTGGAGAACTCCATGGACTGTAGAGTCCGTAGGATCGCAAAGAGTCGGACAAGACTGAGTGACTTTCACTTTCACTTTCATTCCATTTTTCAGGGCCTTGAGCAGCTCACGGCATGGTGAGGAAGAGAGTCATGCTCATAGACAATTTTCATTGGCATCATCAGTCTCCTATTAGTGTGAAAGGAGACCCTGAATGATGTGCTGAGGAAGAACATATTTTGCCTGGGAAGGAGGGGACGGTTTATTAAGGATGTACAAATCTCTTGTAAGTCAATGGTACAATATATCTAGCTGTTATGGACTTTATAAACTTTCTCAACTAGACAAATACATGGACCCATTTCCACACTAAAGACACATTCTGCCTCCTATGGACAGCCCTTTGATTGAGTCAGGAGTAGGATGGAGTGGCTGAGACTTGTATGTGTGGACACAGGGGCCAGTAGTTGGTGTGGGGCTGTTGGCCTGTCCGTGGGGGTCTCCTGTGTTGTGGTCTCCAGTGGTCAAAGTGGATTCTGTGGGATCAGTGGGAGTAGTAAGCAAGAAGAGGGTGAGGGAGGAGAGTGAAAAAGCTGGCTGAAGACTCAGTTCAAAAACCTAAGATCATGGCATCTGGTCCCATCACTTCATGGCAAATAGAAGGGGAAACAGCAGCAACAGTGACAGATTTTCTTTCCTTGAGCTCCAAAATCACTGCAGATGGTGACCGCAGTCATAACAGGAAAGAAATGTGGACGGCATATTAAAAAGCAAAGACATCACTTTGGCAATAAAGGTCCATATAGTCAAAGTTGTGGTTTTTCCTGTAGTCACGTACAGACATGAGTTGGACCATAAAGAAGGCTGAGCAATGAAGAACTGATGCTCTCAAATTGTGGTTCTGGAGGAGACTCTTCAGAGTCCCTTGAAGAGTAAGGGGATCCAACCAGTCCATCCTAAAGGAAATCAGTCCTGAATATTCATTCGAAAGACTGATGCTGAAGCTCCAATACTTTGGCCACCTGATATGACGAGCCAACTCATTGGCCAAGTCCCTGATGCTTGGAAAGACTGAAGGCAGGAGCAGAAGAGGATGACAGAGGATGAGATGGTTGGATGGCATCACCAGCTAAAAGGACATATTGAAGGCAAAAGGAAAGGAAAACAAGATGAAAAAATTTACCTGAAAAGTGAGAAAGCGGACGATTTTTCCAGTGTGGAGCAGATTCTTTTTCCTTGGTCTTCCAAGCTCTTGCTCCCTCCCCACATTTATCTGTTTGTTTGTTTGCTTCTGATTACTTGTGGAGCCCATCTTCCTGGAATGCCATGGATCAGAGTACTGTGAGAAAGTAGAAAATGAAATTGAAAGGCCAGAATGAGACCAGATTGCACCTACTAAATGGTAGCTTGGCACAAACCTGTGTCTTTGGTTGTCTGGCATTTCTCTTGGAAGATCTCCAGTAACAGATTATAGAGACAGAATTGGGGAGGGGGAAGAATTACTAAAGGGCTCTTGTGTGCTTTAATGCATTAATATATGAGTCCTTTGTATTTTAAAAATAGCTTTGAACATATGGATTTCAGAATATCATAAGAAATACTATCACATCTTGCATGCATGCTCACTTGCTTCAGTTGTGACCATTTGCAACCCCATGGACTGGAGCCCACTAGGCTCCTCTGTCCATGGGATTCTCCAGGCACGAACACTGGAGTGGGTTGCTGTGCCCTCCTCCAGGGGATCTTCCTGACCCAGAGATGGCACCCTGGTCTCCTATGTCTCCTGCCTCGGCAGGCTGGATCTTTAACACTAAAGTGCCACTTTGGAAGCCCACCACATCTTACTGAGCCCAAATAATGACTTTGACTTGTAATGTAAATGTGCCCCTTACTTTCAAGGTGATAAGTTGCTTTTTAAACTGCTAGGATAATTGAAGTTGCTAAGTCTTTAAGGGTTTTCATAACAGCGATTGTTATTTTTGTTTAATGATTAGGTAACATGCCCCATGACAATGCAAATCAGGTTTTCTAGGGCAGTCTGCCATGACCCTTCATATGCTTTTCAGTAAAGGCAATTCATTAAAAGGATAATCACATTTTGTTTATTCAGAAATAAGCTCATAAATCAAAAACATATTCTGCTGATTTTCTTCCACAAAATTTGGTCATTTTACCCATGATAATAATAACGCAAGTGGCACAGCCTAGGAAATAGACTGTTAAAGAAAACATTCTAGTAAGATTTCATATGTGGGATGGCTATTGTTGGAATGGAAATGAGCCTCTGCAGGGAAGGGAGGAAGCAAAAAGACCTTAACCCTAAACACACTAAAGAAGTGAGTGAAACGGAGGTAACTCCTCCAGTGGATTTTGAAGTGACGGTGATCCAACTCTTTCCAGCCTCACAATTCCTTGTCTTTATGGAGATCTTGTCAAGTTCTTGAATTTCAACTTGCTCCTTGTAATGGCCAGTGAAAATCCCACGGAAACAGTTTGTGACTTTCTCTTTCCACCACCCCATCGTGGTTTGGGCGCTCGGAACATCTAGGAACTTCCAGATCGGGGTCAGTTTCATGGGCTCAGTCGTTTCAGGAACTCAGCACAGTCGCTCTGACCGCCTGGAAGTCGGCCTGGTTGTTTTCTCCCGAGGACTTTGAAAATCATATCTGGGACCAAGGAAGCCTTCTGCTAACACTCAGAGGAAAACAAGTATTTTCATCAAATGGGGAGAATTCAAGGAAGAAAAGTGCCTAACACGACATCTAGGTCCACAGCATGCACGGTGAAGACGAGGCTAGGACGAGCATTTGGACATGTGTCAGCTCCTAGTTCCTTGCTTCCGGGATAATGAACCTTCACTCAAGAGTTGGGCTCTGCCGGTTTCCATTTTTCTCCCTGAAGAATACCTGTAAGACATCCGTTTTCATTCAAGAAGAGATTTCACATTTAAAGACACTGAGTTCACTTGTGATTGGCCCCAAGAACCACAGGGTAAAG
This sequence comes from Oreotragus oreotragus, assembly GCA_006410675.1. NCBI lineage: Eukaryota > Metazoa > Chordata > Mammalia > Artiodactyla > Bovidae > Oreotragus > Oreotragus oreotragus. The sequence continues at coordinate 105,774 of SJYX01014966.1, read as the reverse complement.
TGTGTGTACTAGCGAGAGTCACGATAAAGAGACCCCAGACTGCTGTCTGGCCATGTGACAATGGGGTTCCCTTCAAGGCTCCTATTTTTATTTGTAAAACAGGAGTGATAATTTTGTGTTGACTCCTGAGGTTATAAAGATTAAATATGATAACATGCTTCAAACACTTTATATACTGCCAGGCCTTTAGCAAATGCTACACAGAATGCAGCTGCTATTAATAGCTCCAGAGGGTTGTTTTCAAGTGAATTTTTTTCTCCTGCAGTGATTCTCTTTCAAATAGTGGGTAGAAAAGGATTTTTATCTGTTTGGGGGGAAAATAAGAACGTATAGAACAAACCTATTTTTAATTCCTTTGTTATGATATACGCTTCCCCTCAGCAAATATCTAGAACGAGAACAATTTAGATGCAGTAAAAAGGGTCCTCATTCTCAAATGGTCATCTAACTAAAGACCAAAAGAACCAGGACAAGATGTGTGTAATTGTTTCCCTTGGCTTATTGGGCTTCCCTGATGGCTCAAGCAGTAAAGAATCTGCTTGCAGTTCAAGAGACAAGGGTTCGATCCCTGGGTCAGGAAGATCCCCTGGAGGAGGGCATGGCAACCCACTCCAGTATTCTTGCCTGGAGAATCCCATGGACAGAGGAGCCTGGTGGGCTACAATCCATGGGGTCGCACAGAGTCGGACACAACTGAGCATGCAGGCTTACCTTTTTCTTCTCTCGGTTTACTAGGCTTCATGGTGAATTCCCATTACTAGAATTGCATTATTAGCACATAGTGTGGTCCATGGGGTCGTGAAGAGTCGGACACGACTGAGCCACTTCCCTTTCACTTTTCACTTTCCTGCATTGGAGAAGGAAATGGCAACCCACTCCAGTGTTCTTGCCTGGAGAATCCCAGGGACAGGGGAGCCTGGTGGGTGCCTTCTATGGGGTCGCACAGAGTCAGACATGACTGAAGTGACTTAGCAACAGCTTTATGTTAGAGAGCTCTGAAGAGAACTCTGCTCCCTAGAAAGTGGGTACCTTGGCCTTACCGATAGTATAAAGATGTCACTTTCTGTACTCCACAATTTCAAGTGATTTTATTTTGCGACTTTTAAATGCCCACCGAGTCCCACTTGACGTAGAGGTACTGATTTCTTCTACACACAGAGCAGGTGCTGCTTTTTGGAAGTTGGAGGGATAACAAGATTAGATTTTCCAGCCCACCTGTAGCACACAGATGCCACTTCTGGGGCTTGGGGAGTTGCAGTCAGTTTCTGGCACCGCCACTTTGCTGCGTGTGGCACTTGTTCAGACAATTCTCAGGTTTCACTGAGCTTATGATTTTCCATCTGGTTGTTTTGGAATAACTTCCCTTTGTTCACTGACCAACCCAACAAATAGTAAACGGTGAGGAAGAAAAACATTCAGGATCCGGGTGCCAGGATGGCTGTGTTTCTGTGACAGAATTTGGCTTCATTTTTAGAAATAACACACATTTTTCCACCCCTCTGAATACTACCATCATCTCATCCCTAGTTGGGACAAGCTAAGGGAGCAGGTCCATGTGTAAATTCTCTTCTCTACTTACTACCATTTGTGTGTGTGTGTGTTCACTTGTTAAATTGTATCCAACTTTTTGCAACCCCATGGACTGCAAAATGCCTGTCTTCCCTCAAACACAAATAATTTCCAACTCTGTGTTGAGAGACCATATTTTTTGTTGCAGATGAAAATCCCACTCCTGAATTAGAATGTATAGACTTAGAGCTCTGTTTACAGAGAGAATTGATTGGCATGTTCTAGGCCAGCAATGGACAAGGCAATGGCAGGCCACTCCAGTACTCCTGCCTAGAGAATCCCATGGACAGAGGAGCCTGGTGGGCTGCAGTCCATGGGGTCGCTACGAGTCAGACAGGACTGGGCGACTTCACTTTCACTTTTCACTTTCATGCATTGGAGGAGGAAATGGCAACCCACTCCAGTGTTCTTGCCTGGAGAATCCCAGGGACAGGGGAGCCTGGTGGGTGCCTTCTATGGGGTCGCACAGAGTCAGACATGACTGAAGTGACTTAGCAACAGCTTTATGTTAGAGAGCTCTGAAGAGAACTCTGCTCCCTAGAAAGTGGGTACCTTGGCCTTACCAATAGTATAAAGATGTCACTTTCTGTACTCTACAATTTCAAGTGATTTTATTTTGCGACTTTTAAATGCCCACCGAGTCCCACTTGACGTAGAGGTACTGATTTCTTCTACACACAGAGCAGGTGCTGCTTTTTGGAAGTTGGAGGGATAACAAGATTAGATTTTCCAGCCCACCTGTAGCACACAGATGCCACTTCTAGGGTTTGGGGAGTTGCAGTCAGTTTCTGGCACCGCCACTTTGCTGCGTGTGGCACTTGTTCAGACAATTCTCAGGTTTCACTGAGCTTATGATTTTCCATCTGGTTGTTTTGGAATAACTTCCCTTTGTTCACTGACCAACCCAACAAATAGTAAACGGTGAGGAAGAAAAACATTCAGGATCCGGGTGCCAGGATGGCTGTGTTTCTGTGACAGAATTTGGCTTCATTTTTAGAAATAACACACATTTTTCCACCCCTCTGAATACTACCATCATCTCATCCCTAGTTGGGACAAGCTAAGGGAGCAGGTCCATGTGTAAATTCTCTTCTCTACTTACTACCATTTGTGTGTGTGTGTGTTCACTTGTTAAATTGTATCCAACTTTTTGCAACCCCATGGACTGCAAAATGCCTGTCTTCCCTCAAACACAAATAATTTCCAACTCTGTGTTGAGAGACCATATTTTTTGTTGCAGATGAAAATCCCACTCCTGAATTAGAATGTATAGACTTAGAGCTCTGTTTACAGAGAGAATTGATTGGCATGTTCTAGGCCAGCAATGGACAAGGCAATGGCAGGCCACTCCAGTACTCCTGCCTAGAGAATCCCATGGACAGAGGAGCCTGGTGGGCTGCAGTCCATGGGGTCGCTACGAGTCAGACAGGACTGGGCGACTTCACTTTCACTTTTCACTTTCATGCATTGGAGGAGGAAATGGCAACCCACTCCAGTGTTCTTGCCTGGAGAATCCCAGGGATGGGGGAGCCTGGTGGGCTGCTGTCTATGGGGTCGCACAAAGTCGGACATGACTGAAGTGACTTAGCAGCAGCAGCAGCAGGCCAGCAATATTACCGAATATCTGAATCACATATTACATGGCCACCTTTCTGGTAAAGTAATTTGACTTGGTTTATTCAAATCTGTTACAACACTAAAAACTGTATGATAATCGGGTTGTATGTTAAAAAGAAAGTAAGAGAGAAGGAGGTGACTAAGAAGCTCTAGCTTAAGCTCCTTGAATAATGTGTTCCAAATACATGTCTGGACGATAACATGGCATGTTCACGGAATTTCTAGACTGGAAGAAATCTTAGATTTGACTTTAGTCATCTTCATTTTATAGATGAAAAACAGAGAGGAAGGAAAGTTAAACGACATCTCAAGGTCACAGTTTAGTAAGTGGCAAAGTTGCGACCACAGGCTACAGCTCTAAATTGTAAGACCATTGTTTTTCAAAATATATAATCCGAGTGTGTCTTCTCTTCAACATTTTCCATTTCAATTGTATTTAATATACATCTACTGTTTCCCACACTGATATGTCCACGCATCTCATTTGAACGCTCTCTAAAGCCCAGATATGTCGATTGTTTGATGATATTGAATAAAATGACCTAGAATCTACCTTTTATTATATTTCAGAAATCACTTCTCCAATAGTTATTTTTTACATTTTACTGAAAACAACTGTGCATTTGTATTGTCAACAGTAGTATGCTATTTCTTTCTCTTTTTATGTTCAAATTACTTCCTTTTGGGGGTTTCAGCTGGCTGTTCCCACCTCCGGACCCTTCTCACGTTTTGCCTCCTCTTCTCTGGGGACCTGTACAGCCCATCACCTGTCACAGGTTTAGAGCTGATCGGACAGGAGTATTTGCGACTCGTTACTGCTCTCTGCTCTCCTCCAGGTCCTGAGACCGGAGCAGAGCCAAATAAGCGAACTTGATACAACGCTGCCTGGCCCCATATGCTGCCCAGCTCAGTCTCAGCTTCTTGAATCCCTAGGGTCCACTCATCTTGGGGCGCTCTCTCTTTACATAAATCACCCCAGGTGGTATTACAGACAGGCCATGATGCTGTATCCCAATAGCTGGGTTATGCTGGAAATTAAAATCATATGAGAGAAATCTCCTATGTAGAATGACACAACAGGAACCCAGTAAGGGTAGGGCATTAGAAATGTGAGTTCCCACTTTAAAAATAACCTGTTTTTAAATATAATGTGTTTCTCTTCTTTGCTTAAAACTTCAGAAATCTAGCGGGCAATGCTGGGAACGCTAGGACAGTTAGACAACACTGAAGTCTCAGGTTTTGATAATCTCTCATCTCTATGGGGAAAAAAATGAAAGAAACATGACTCGCAGTCATTGATAGTTTACAAAGAACTGTACCATGCTATTCTGAGAAAGCAAATATACTGGTTCCATAAAGGGAATGGAAATATTTGTCTTCAAAGAAGTATAGGCAAAGGGGTTTAATACCTTTAATGAAACAGTGCTCTCCTATGAAGTATCTGCCTGTTTCTTTTTCACTCACACTGTAAGCACTGAGTTGTAAGGACTGGATTGGCAAGGAAGTCCCTGGTGATGAAATTTTTGTTTTATGCCTCAACCCTATTTCTCCATAAGTCCTAGCTTTGGGGGTTATTATTATTATTTTGGTAGAGTATGGCGATTTTTAAGAACATGCAGGTCATGTTAGAACAGAGCTAACTGCTACTCTATGGAGAGCTGAATTGCAGCGGGACCCTCTTGCCTCGGTCCTGCTGTTTCCTGTGAGGAAGGCTCTGCTCTCGGCCCTCACCATCAGCATGAAAGTCTCTCCTTGTTACTTCCTCTTGTGTCTGAACTTGTTCTCTGGCCATGCCATTCCTCATGGCTCCACGGCTTCACTGCCCCAGGGTGAACCTCACCAGTTGGCAAAGCCTCAGACTCTGAGAGGGGCTTTCCAAAGACCAAATGGAGTCTTTTCTTGCCTTTTCAAAGAGAGCCACACAGGAAGGAAAACAAGAAATTCAACTTTTAAGCTGGGCTATTCATGGCCTTTGCTAAATCCTGGCAGAGAACCCTGGCTTTTCATTAGGATTCGTCTCACTGATTTCCAAATGGGATAATGAACCGGCCTTTTCATTAAGGCCACAGGGAAGCCAAGTGGGGTTGCCCAGGTCAGCAGGTGCTGCTGCTGTCTGATGAGCGAGAAGCCGGTTACTTTCAGTCCGCATTCGGGGCGCTCTGTGTTTTCTCTCAGTGGGCTCTATTCTGTGCAAATCAGCTCAAGGGGCGGGAGAAGTCCAGTCCTGCCTTCTCTCTTCAGCTAGAACCATCTAGGCCTCTCCGCTCTGTGGGCGGTCGGAGACAGATAGACGGGCTCAGGAACCGGAAGTGGGGTGTTCGGTATGCTTATTTCCTGCCTTCTGGAGAGCCCGCCGCCACACCCGCTCCAGAACATTCTATTCCCCAACTGAACTTACTTACCAAGCAGCAACAGAGTCACAGATGCAGAAAACGAACAAACTTGCGGTTATGAAGAAAGAAAGGGAGGTGGGAGAGACGCATGGGGAGACGGGGATTGACTCGCACATACGAGAGAATAGAACAGCTGATAAGGACCCACAGCACAGGGGACCCTGCCCAGTGATCTGTAATGACTTAGCGGGAATGCATTTTAAAAAGAGGGCTGTATAGATGTGTGTAACTTGTTCTCTTTTCTGAATAGCAGAAACTAACACAACATTATAAATCAACTACACTCCAGTAAAAATCAATTATAAAAAAATCACCCCCCACAAAAAGGAACATTCTTTTCCTATAAACAACAGGAGTATGATTTCATTAGTTTCTTAGATTTTCAACTGAAGCCAACACACACTCATGCACACACACACACACACTCATGCACACAAACACATATACTATGATGCTTCTTTCTTCTACCAACCCCCACTCCCTCAAGCCTGGAGGAGGAAACGGCAACCCACTCCCATGTTCTTGCCTGGAAAAACCCACCAGCAGAGGAGCCTGGAGGGCTACAGTCCATGGGGTTGCAGAGTCGGACACAGTGACTAACACACACACACACACACACACTCCCTAGAGATATCACTCTGCATAAGATTGGAGGATGGATTTATTTAAACTCTCTTCTAAATTAATTATTAGGAAATATAATGATTTTTAACACTGAATCTATTAAAATACTTTGTGGATAAATAATATAATGCTTTCAGTGCAGTTCAGTTGCTCAGTTGTGTTCGACTCTTTGTGACCCCATGGACCGCAGCACACCAGGCCTCCCTGTCCATCACCAACTCCCAGACTTTTCCCAAACTCATGTCCATTGAGTCAGTGATGCCATCCAACCATCTCATCCTCTGTTGTCCCCTTCTCTTCCTGCCTTCAATCTTTCCCAGCCTCAGGGTCTTTTCCAATCTGTCAGCTCTTTGCATCAGGTGGCCAAAGTATTGGAGTTTCAGCTGGACATCAGTCTTTCCAATGAACACCCAGAACTGATCTCCTTTAGGATGGACTGGTTGGATCTCCTTGCAGTCCAAGGGACTCTCAAGAGTCTTCTCCAACACCACAGTTCAAAAGCATTAATTCTTCAGTGCTCAGCTTTCTTTATGGTCTAACTCTCATGTCCATACATGACTACTGGAAAAACCATAGCCTTGACTAGATAGATCTTTGTTGGAAAAGTGATGTCTCTGCTTTTTAATATGCTGTCTAGGTTGGTCATAACTTTCCTTCCAAGGAGTAAGCGTCTTTTAATTTCATGGCTGCAATCACCATCTGCAGTGATTTTGGAGCCCCCCAAATTAAAGTCTGCCACTGCTTCCACATCTGTTTGCCATGAAGTGATGGGAAGATGTGTATAAGAGACAGACACTGAAGTCTCAGGTTTTGATAATCTCTCATCTCTATGGGGAAAAAAATGAAAGAAACATGACTCGCAGTCATTGATAGTTTACAAAGAACTGTACCATGCTATTCTGAGAAAGCAAATATACTGGTTCCATAAAGGGAATGGAAATATTTGTCTTCAAAGAAGTATAGGCAAAGGGGTTTAATACCTTTAATGAAACAGTGCTCTCCTATGAAGTATCTGCCTGTTTCTTTTTCACTCACACTGTAAGCACTGAGTTGTAAGGACTGGATTGGCAAGGAAGTCCCTGGTGATGAAATTTTTGTTTTATGCCTCAACCCTATTTCTCCATAAGTCCTAACTTTGGGGGTTATTATTATTATTTTGGTAGAGTATGGCGATTTTTAAGAACATGCAGGTCATGTTAGAACAGAGCTAACTGCTACTCTATGGAGAGCTGAATTGCAGCGGGACCCTCTTGCCTCGGTCCTGCTGTTTCCTGTGAGGAAGGCTCTGCTCTCGGCCCTCACCATCAGCATGAAAGTCTCTCCTTGTTACTTCCTCTTGTGTCTGAACTTGTTCTCTGGCCATGCCATTCCTCATGGCTCCACGGCTTCACTGCCCCAGGGTGAACCTCACCAGTTGGCAAAGCCTCAGACTCTGAGAGGGGCTTTCCAAAGACCAAATGGAGTCTTTTCTTGCCTTTTCAAAGAGAGCCACACAGGAAGGAAAACAAGAAATTCAACTTTTAAGCTGGGCTATTCATGGCCTTTGCTAAATCCTGGCAGAGAACCCTGGCTTTTCATTAGGATTCGTCTCACTGATTTCCAAATGGGATAATGAACCGGCCTTTTCATTAAGGCCACAGGGAAGCCAAGTGGGGTTGCCCAGGTCAGCAGGTGCTGCTGCTGTCTGATGAGCGAGAAGCCGGTTACTTTCAGTCCGCATTCGGGGCGCTCTGTGTTTTCTCTCAGTGGGCTCTATTCTGTGCAAATCAGCTCAAGGGGCGGGAGAAGTCCAGTCCTGCCTTCTCTCTTCAGCTAGAACCATCTAGGCCTCTCCGCTCTGTGGGCGGTCGGAGACAGATAGACGGGCTCAGGAACCGGAAGTGGGGTGTTCGGTATGCTTATTTCCTGCCTTCTGGAGAGCCCGCCGCCACACCCGCTCCAGAACATTCTATTCCCCAACTGAACTTACTTACCAAGCAGCAACAGAGTCACAGATGCAGAAAACGAACAAACTTGCGGTTATGAAGAAAGAAAGGGAGGTGGGAGAGACGCATGGGGAGACGGGGATTGACTCGCACATACGAGAGAATAGAACAGCTGATAAGGACCCACAGCACAGGGGACCCTGCCCAGTGATCTGTAATGACTTAGCGGGAATGCATTTTAAAAAGAGGGCTGTATAGATGTGTGTAACTTGTTCTCTTTTCTGAATAGCAGAAACTAACACAACATTATAAATCAACTACACTCCAGTAAAAATCAATTATAAAAAAATCACCCCCCACAAAAAGGAACATTCTTTTCCTATAAACAACAGGAGTATGATTTCATTAGTTTCTTAGATTTTCAACTGAAGCCAACACACACTCATGCACACACACACACACACTCATGCACACAAACACATATACTATGATGCTTCTTTCTTCTACCAACCCCCACTCCCTCAAGCCTGGAGGAGGAAACGGCAACCCACTCCCATGTTCTTGCCTGGAAAAACCCACCAGCAGAGGAGCCTGGAGGGCTACAGTCCATGGGGTTGCAGAGTCGGACACAGTGACTAACA
>SJYX01014966.1:72312-88701 GCA_006410675.1 Oreotragus oreotragus | reverse complement strand
ACCTTTTTAAAAAAGCGCTCATGCCTTAGTACCTGTTCTGTTGCAGTTTTCTGCTAGACACTCTGTTGGATTCAACAGAGGATAAATTTCAGTCAGTCCTGACCCATGAGTGTATAAAACTTGGTGAAGGAAATGACACATGCGACATAGAGATCAAAGGGAGAATGCTTGTAAAAGTTTATCTTTTTTTCAAAATCATTTAAAAATAAATTATGAATCAATGCAGTAGGCAAGGATAGACTGAGTCAAAGCAACCTTGAAGGAAAAAATGTTCTTTCAAAAAAATTATTTTATAGAGCAGATTTAGATTTACAGTAACATTGAGGGACTGCAAGGAGATCCAACCAGTCCATTCTGAAGGAGATCAGCCCTGGGATTTCTTTGGAAGGAATGATGCTAAAGCTGAAACTCCAGTACTTTGGCCACCTCATGGGAAGTGTTGACTCATTGGAAAAGACCTTGATGCTGGGAGGCATTGGGGGCAGGAGGAGAAGGGGACGACCGAGGATGAGATGGCTGGATGGCATCACGGACTCGATGGACATGAGTCTGAGTGAACTCTGGGAGTTGGTGATGGACAGGGAGGCCTGGCGTGCTGCGATTCATGGGGTCGCAAAGAGTTGGACACGACTGAGCGACTGAAGTGAACTGAGCTGAACAGAACTGAACATTGAGAGAAGACAGGGAAGGATATGGTGCTTCCCAGGTGGCTCAGCGGTAAAGAACCTGCCTGCCAATGCAAGAGACTTGAGTTCAGTCTCTAGGTCAGGAAGATCCCCTGGAGAAGGAAATGGCAGCCCACTCCAGTATTCTTGCCTGGAGAATCCCATGGACAGAGGAGCCTGGTGGCTACAGTCCATGGGGTCACAAAAAATCAGACATGATGAAGCCACTTAGCATGTGTCCACATGATGCTATACATCCATCATTGTTAAATATACAGAGAATTTTCATGGCTCCAAAAACCCTCTGGGCTTTGCCTGTTTATCTCTCCCTCCCTCTGCTCCTTACCAACCCCTGATCTTTCATTACCTCCATAATTTTAGCTTTTTCGGAATGCCACATACTTGGCATCACACTTTCTGCAGGCTTTTCAGATTGCTTTCTTTCACTTAGCAGCATGCATTTAAGTTTTCCCTGTATATCTTCAGGGCTTGGTAGTTCTTTTCTTTTTAGAACTGCATAATATTCCATTGTCTGGATGTAGCACTGTTTATTCACCTGCTGAAGGATGTGTTGATTCCTTCTAAGTTTTGGCACTTATGAATAAAACTTCCATAAACACTCTGTGTATTGGTTTTTGTGTGGACTTAGGTTTTTAACTCTTGGTCTCAGTAAAGACCAAGGAACATGATTGCTGGGTTGGATGTAAAAAAGATAAGGCTTTAAATTCTAGAATTTCAGTTAACTTGGAGTTAACTATGTGTTAAGCATTAACCAGGAAAGAGGAACATCATCTTTGAAGAATGCAAATTGCATAGTTTAACTAGCTTGGGGCTCTGCAAACATTTTTTTCTGCAAAGGACCAGATGCTAAATATGGGGAGCATTGAGGACCACCTGGTCTCTGCTGAGACTCCGAGGGTCACTGGATTCTGCTGCCACAGGGTGAGTACGGCCATGGATGACATGTAAACGAACGGAAGAGTGAGGCTATGTTAAAGAACAAAAACTTTATGAAAGATTGAATTTCATGTAACTTTGGCTCAGAGGTTAAAGCGTCTGCCTCTAATACAGGAGACCTGGGTTCGATCCCTGGGTCAGGAAGATCCCCTGGAGAAGGAAATGGCAACCCACTCCAGGATTCTTGCCTGGAGAATCCTATGGACAGAGGAGCCTGGTGGGCTACAGTCCATGGGGTCGCTAAGAGTCGGACACGACTGAGCGACTTAACTTACTTACTTACATCACAAAATATTACCCCTCTAGTAATCTTCTCCCTGCCATTTAAAAATGTAAAAACTATTCTTAGCTCCCAGGTCTTATGAAAGCAGAAGTAAGGCCGAACAAACAAAAACAGCTCGTCCCTGACAGAGCTAGAGTAGCACCACCTCAATTCGATGCTCTAGAATGTTGGATGGCGTATAGAATTTGTGTGGATTATCTTCTTTTTAGAAGAGCTGTCTTCTTTTCAGGCCATGACTAAAATCATCGGACAGCAGCAAAGTACAGCTTATTGAAAAAGGTGTCAGCGTTCTTCCAGTTGAGTAATGAACTCTTTCATCACCTTGTCATTTGTCAAATCTTAAAACAGGTTTTTTTCGATTCGCCACAGTTTCTCTCTGTGTTTCCAGGAGGACTATAGTTCCCCAAAGCTGAACTGCAAGACGTCTAGTTTTCAGTGTCAGGTAGATTTAGGAGCATAGAACGCAACAGAGAAGCCGATCCAGATGATAATTTCACTTGGCTTTGGCGAGTGTTTTTCTGCTTATGTGTGAGTATGGGCGTGCCTGGTGTTCTGGGAATTTACTTCAAACAAAGGGCCGAGGCGGCGGCAATGGTCTGACTCGGGCTCGGGAGCCCGTCCAGGTCCCCATCTTGCCTCCTCGTCTCCTGCAGGGTCTCTCCTATGCCTTGCATGTTCGGTTGCCTCATCTCCTCGGCAGTCAGCCAGACAAAGCCACCTTTCCTGAGACTGTCCTTGTAGAGAGAGTCGTGTGTGTTCTGTTCAGTCCTTTCCTCTGGACCACTAATAAAAAAAAATCCCAGCTCCCCATCCAGGAACAGAGCAGAGTGACTGATAACATTCACTAAGCAATCAGTCTGCCCCGCAACGGAAGTGGCCTCTCTGTGTGTGGGCATGCAGACATCTCTCCAGTCTTCAGATTTCTTGGCAGAAAGACTCACCTCCAGGTCCACTGCCTCCCTGACATTTATGGGTGATTAAAAAGATATGTCCCTTGAAGGCTTTAAGCTCTTCTACTGGGTTACTGTGTAACAAGTTGCAGATCACGCACTCCTATCAGAATGGCCAAACCTGATGGAGAGCTTGCAGTACCAGCCTGAGTAGGAGCTGCGGTTGTAGTTGTTATTGTTATTATTATTTCCACTTTACAGATGAGGAGACTGGGATACAGAGCAGTCAAGCAGCTCCCATTGTCACAAAGCCAGTAAGTGAGTCCCAAGACTGAAATCCAGTCTTACCTCCTCAAGTGTTCATACTGTTAAAAATGTAAACACCTAGAGTCTGTCATACAGAATGAAGTAAGTCAGAAAGAGAAAAAAGTGTTGTCTATTAATGCATAGGTATGGAATCTAGCAAGACGGCTCTGATGAACCCATTTGCAGGACAGGAGGAGAGGAAGACAGAGAATGGGCTTGTGGACACAGCAGGGGAAGGAGAGGGTGGGAGGAAGGAGAGAGTGTCTCAGACACACACACATTTACACGTGTAAAGCGTAAAGCGGGAAGCTGCTAGGAAACCTTGCTGTACAGCAGAAACTGATATAACATTGCAAAGCAATTATACTCCAATTTTTTTATTAAAAAAATTTTTTTTAATTAAAAAAAAATGCAAACACACACCCAGCAACACCCCAACAGCAACTCTGGTCGGAACTTAGGCATGGCCCCTTAAATTTGGAGGGTTAACCAAACTGGACAGGGCTTCCAGATCCCTGCCTACCAGCGCTCTTCCGAGGAAAGAAAAATGTTGCTTCCTGGGCAGCACAAACCTCCCCTGGCAACCCTCTGCATACAGCCCCGCCCTCCGCCTCCCGCCCCCAGGTTCTGAAGAGCTGGGATTGTTATTTCTTTGCTTTCTTGTGGCTGACTTTCACCTTTCCTGGAGCTTTCTCTTGACTCTACCAGCTTGTCACGTATTATTCAATTTTCTGACTCTTGATCAGTCAGCTTGACCCCATGACTGCCTCAAAATTTCATCTCACCCCCGACGACTGATTGCTGGGGCGGAGGGACCATCAGATTGTACGTTCTAGACTTGAACAACAGCCTGTATTTTCTTTATCATTTCTGTCTTAAACTCTGATTCTTTTTTTAAAGATGTTGTTATTGCTGTGGATGGTTTTTAAAGTCTTTATTGAATTGTTACAATACGCTTCTGTTTGCTGTTTTGGTGTCTTTGCCATGAGGCACGTGAGGTCTTCGCTCCCCAACCAGGGGTAAAGCCTGTACCCGCTGTGCTGGAGGGTGAAGTCTTAACCACGGGGCCACGTGGGAAGTCCTGGAAACTCTGACTCGAGGGTGTGGGCAGGAGAAACCTTCTGCCTCAGTCTCTTTCTCCTGTTTCTCGAGGCTTATTCAACGGTGGATGCCTCTGCTTTGGGAGCATGTGTGCACGTGTGCGTCTCTTTGCGACCCCATGGACTGTAGCCCGCCAGGCCCCTCTGTGCATGGGGTTTCCCAGGCAAGAATACTGGAGTGGGTTGCCATTGCCCTCTCCAGGAGGTCTTCTTGACCCAGAGGTCGAACCTGCATCTTCTATTTTGCAGGCAGATTCTTTCCCACTGAGCCACCCAGAAGCCACACTTGGAATTGCGCGGCACAGGGTAGACGGCCGCCGAAGGCACGCTGAGTAAAGGGACGAGTGGCTGCTTAGCCATTGCAGTTGTCTTGTCTCCATTTTCATCGGCCTCCCGTCTCAACTCTGACCTGCTCAGATGTATGCAAAGAACTCTGACAAAAGGAGCTTCTTTGCATTGCTCAAAGTCTGAAAGCTGAGCCTCCAGTAGCCCTGTTTGTAAATATTTGAGTCACTTACAGGCATTGCTGAACATATTTCTGGCCCAGGAAATCTTCCTCTTTTGTGTTCCAGGGCAAGTGAACAGTGAGTCAGGGGACGCCTGGGTGACCTTCTCCCCGAACCTCCTCCAGGGGTGCAGGGGCGGGGCCCCAGCCGCGGCCTCAGCTGACCGGTTGGCGCCGGCTTCCTAAGATGCCACGGGCTACCCTGCATGTTTCCAGGGTGGAACTGTAGGAACAAGCCGGTGTCAATGGTTAACCCAGGTTCTTGGGGTCTGGAGCCTTTCTTGCCTGTATTATTAACTAAAGAACATTTTCACTCTTGCCCAGCTGTGAGTTCCTAGCTCCTAGATCCTCCGTCGGGAGAAAGGACACAGGTAAGCCTGGCTCTGTTTTTGTCCTTATTCAAAGTCATTCAGTCTGCGTTTGCTCACGCTGCCCTCTGATCAGAAAGCAGCAAAGCTCTGTATCCAGCGATGTCAATATCAGTGTGGAATGAGATGCAATTAAGACAATTTAATTCCCTATGTGAGGGCTTTAAGTAGGCGTCTTGTGAAACTTTGGTAAAACATAGTCTCAAATTGGTCTATAAAGAGCTTATGAAAGAGACCTTATGTTCCATTATATATGTAGATATCTAAAAGTGACTTCTTCAGATCCCGTATTTAATAGCAGATGGAGTATTCCATAAGTTCTGTCAAAAGCAAATCATGTCATCCATATATATGCACACATTTATGAATATATGGCTTCAATGAAATGTACATTTAAGCATCCCCTGAAAATACTTCAAGAAAGTAGGTTGATTATTTTCTGAGGATTGTATATGAGAGGATATAAAAACATCTATTTCTCTAGACTGATTTTAACACAGCTTCAAAATAGAGAGTTTCTATTCTAATTTCTATTTCTCCTGTGTGTTCACCTTAATTTCTCGAAAGCTTTTTCTCTTGTCCATTAAAATCTGAGACCTTTTGTCTTTGAGTATTTATTCAGAAAACTATGGACTTATCAAGTCTTGCTCTCTGGACACCACAAATCTTTTAACATGTAAAGTCAAATTGTTTCCCTTGTTGCTGGATGGGAGTGTATAAATGAAAAACAAGAACTGTCTTATAAAGGCAGGGGATTTTGGTCATTTGCATCATACTTTTCTATGATTATAGGAATTGAGAGGTCTTTAGGGAAATGGGACTGGAGTGTTTCTTCTGAACATCTACCCATCCCAGCTACACGAGACAGACCTTAAGGAAGAAAAACATATTGATGTCCTTCTGCCACTTTACTTTGGAAAATGTAGACCAACTGCTCTCTGTCAGATTTTAACCAACAAAGTGACCTGAAGTCCCTATGCCACAGCTCTTTTGTTGAATACCACTGTAGAGTTCCGGAAATTAAGCCAAAAATAAGTATAAAAGTGAACAGGGTCCAGAGTTTAATTCAATTCAAAAAAAGAAGGGAGAGACAGAAAGAGAGACACAGACAGTGGGAAAACCAGAGTAACTAAGAGATGCACTTCCTTAAGTGTTTTTTCAGAACACGTGAGCATCTGTGATAAATCCAAGACATTAGTCCCATGCACAAGACCGTGACCGCATCTGAAGCTGGGCAAAAAGACTGAAGTGGGAGGGGCCTGCAAGTTGCTATTGTAATGCGTTTCCGCAAAGAAGTATGTTTTTATTTGCAAAAGAACAAGAGTTTTCAAGGACATTGAAAAGTGTTTTTTCCATTGTACATGTGAGTGGTGAGTCCACATCAAGATTTGGATATCAATTAGTTGAAAGAAGTTAGCGAAAAGCATAGTTTGTGGGAAAACAATAGATATATAAAGAACGAGTACTTAAAGTAAATATTTATAACCAGGACAACCCAAGGATTTAGTTGAATTGTTTCTTATCTGAATTTGTAAAACCTATCACCTAGCAGATGGTTTAGCTTTTATCCCCATGAATTTATCCTAGAGCACCTTATATTACTTTCTTTTTCTAGGAAGTAAAGTAAGTAAAGTCGCTCAGTCGTGTCCGACTCTTTGCGACCCCATGGACTGTAGCCTACCAGGCTCCTCTGTCCATGGGATTTTCCAGGCAATAGTACTGGAGTGGATTGCCATTTCCTTCTCCAGGGGATCTTCCCAACCCAGGGATCGAACATGGGTCTCCCACACTGTAGACAGACGCTTAACCGTCTGAGCCACCAGGGAAGTCTTTTCTAGGAAAAGTGGCCTCAAATCTAACTTTAGGGACAGTAGATGGAAAATGTCATTATTTCAGGCATCACATGGACTATAAATATTTCTATGGCAGCATGGGGAAATGGACATTCACATGCTTACTGTGTTCTGGGTGATTAAATCCTATATTCATTGGCTCTTCACTTCAAGTTTGGAAGGATCTACTGTCTTCATTTCACAGACGGATACCTAGGTTCTCCACTTTAGCTGGGTAATCTGGGGAGAGCCACGTAACTTCTTCAGGTCTCAGATTCAAACTCACTCCTGTCTGAATTCCAAGATACACATGCTTCTCATTACCAGATGACCTCCTACCTTTTCCTAGTGTGATGTTACTCACAGTTATTAGGCTTGATACAACCGCAAAGAGGAACTGTCTCTAAGACATCATGCATGTGGCCACTGTCTGCAGAGTGGCTGAGGATCACACGGGCGACTGGTACCCTCTCTGCAACTGATGAGTGAGTGATGTTTTCTCCACGGATATCGGTTTCAACAAATTGGTGGGCTACCTGTCATCACGCCTCCATCCCTCTACGTAGTGGAAACTTTAACCCTCAAGAATCTACCCGATTCTTTTCATAAGGTGATGACTGACACTGTTCTTTTCCACGCATTTATGTCACATTGATAAATGCGGTTCTTCCAAAATGGAGGGCAGCTTGCTGTTTGTCTTTCCTGCTAGTATCCTTGTTTTGGATAATGGGAAATAAATAAGTTAATGTCCTAAAGAAGACAATGACATACATTTTGTGTGAAAAATGAAAACTTTAGAATTCTAATTTTTTTTTCTTGTCACCACAGTCTCAAATTATTGACCTCTATAAGACAGTGACATGGAAATAAATGGGTCTTCTGATCATTTCCCTGACTGGATTGTTACTGCACTTACCAAAAAAAATCCAATTTTCTGTAATTTATTCTTTGATTGATCCTCTCAACAAATATTTACTAAATATAAAAACATGCGAAAGAATGAGGGTTCAGTGGGAGATTGCTTGTTGCAATGAAGCCATTTCCTTAGGAATGTAGGAAAAACAGTTTGCCACTGAGTTATATAATACTTCATGTATTTAACAAATATTTTGTTGATTGACTACTCTGAGCCAGGCAGTGATTAGACTTCAAATATGTACTGATGAAAAGAAAAAGACAAAAGTTTCTGCCTTCAGAAGTCTCATATTTTAGTAGATGTCTGGGAAGACGGTCAATAAGTGAAATACATTGAACATTAATGGTGATGTCTTAAAGAAGAAAACATATTAAAGAAAGAAATCAGGTGTGGGGGTGGAAGAGTGGATATTGTGTTAGTTATTTTAGAACAACAAGCATTTGTTATCTCAGTGTTGGTGTTGGTCAGGAAGCCAGTTTATCTGGGTCCTTGGGACCAGTGTCTCCCCCGCTGCAGTCAGAGTCCAGTGGGACCACAGGCATCGCCAGCCTTGCCCAAGCAGGGTTCTCCTCCAAGCCCAGTCACTGGTCCCTGGCAGAACTTGGCTCCTCTGGGGCAGTCGGCGGGGGGCTCAGTCTCTAGGGCTTGTTGGCTCGAGTCCTCCTCCAGTTCCTTGCCATTTGGGCCTCTCCATAAAACAGCGCCCAGCATGGCAGCTGCTTTCCATTAACTCAAGCGAGGGAGTAAGCAAGACAGAAGACAGAGGCTTTCTCCAGCCTCATCTTGGACGTGACAGCCCCTCAGCTTGGCCACGTTCTATTGAATGAATCACTTCTTCCAGCCAGCCCTCAAGGGGAGGGATTTCACAAAAGCCTGAAGGAGGCAGGGGTCACAGGGGGCCAGCGCCAAAGCTGCTTGCCTAGGAGAGCTTCACTGAGGAGATGATGTTTGGTCAAAGAATTCGAGGTGGTGAGGATTCGAGCAGGCAGATACCTTGGAGCAGAGCAGGCCTGTGCAAGCTCTGAAGTGCTGGGCCTGTTTGAGAAGCAACAAGACCAGCGTGGCTGAAGTAAAGTTACAAAAGGAAGAGGGGTCCTGGGGGAGATCATCTATGTGCCAGGATTGTTTTCCAAGATGGAGAGGATTCTGAAAGTGAGATATGTCTGAGATTTTCTTGTTTGAGATGTTGAAAAAGACCAGGGTAGGTATAGATTTCAACAGTTAGACAGAGAGCAAGAATACTGTGTATGGCAGGTAGGTGATGGTGCTGAACAAAATACAGGGGTGGCAGTGAGGGTGGCTGAAGCCCTGCTTCCTGCAACTTGATGGACAGAAACTGGCACTGTGCTCACCAACTGAGACTCGCAAGGAACGCCCCGTCTCATCAACACAGAAACTCATGCCAGCTGTTGCCAACAGATGGGAAACTACAAGGCAATTGTAGATTTCTTGGGGAGTAAACCAATGCTTGGAGAAGGCAATGGCACCCCACTCCAGTCCTCTTGCCTGGAAAATCCCATGGATGGAGGAGCCTGGTAGGCTGCAGTCCAATGGGTCGCGAAGAGTCAGACACAACTGAACGACTTCACGTTCACTTTTCACTTTCGTGCATTGGAGAAGGAAATGGCAACCCACTTCAGTGTTCTGGCCTGGAGAATCCCAGGGATGGGGAGCCTGGTGGGCTGCCATCTATGGGGTCGCACAGAGTTGGACACGACTGAAGTGACTTAGCAAGCAAGCAAACCAACCCTGAATATTCACTGGAAGGAGGGACACTGAAGCTTCTGAAGCCCCATTACTTTGGCCACCTGTTGCAAAGAGCCAAGTCACTGGAAAAGACCTGATGCTGGGCAAGACTGAAGGCAGGAGGAGAAGGGGGCTAAGAGGATGAGATGGTTGGATGGCATCACTGGCTCAATGGACATGAATTTGAGTATACTCCATCCAGGAGTGATGGACAGGGAAGTCTAGCGTGTTGCAGTCCATGGGGTCGCAAAGAGTCAGACACGATTTAGCAACTGAGCAACAAGTTTGTTTCCAGTTCGAGTTTCTAGGCCAAAGAGCTCTGCTTTAGGGGAAAGAAAGGCTTGTCTGGACCGTGTAATGATCGCACTGGAGGACCCCTCTGCAGGGTCATCTGCATCCTGTTTTCCTAGGAAGCCAGTGTCAGAGGAGAAGTCTTTTTCATCATTTTTAGGTGTGTGCACCCTCGAGTTTGGAGCTGTTTACACATACAGGGTGGAAAAGTGGATGACTTGACTTTTCCTATAGCTCTTCTTCTGTAAAAGAGATAGGATCAATTCTTTTCCTCCTGTCCTTCCAGGGGCTTTCTACTCTAAGATCAAGGATTCAGATGCACAATGCATATAGTAATTTAAAGAGGCTTTGACCTTTAAAGCTTTCTCTGGCTCCACATTCACTGTCTTTCAAAAATAGACCTGAAACTGTCCACAGATGCAAGGGAAAACTGAAAAAAAAAAAAAATCAATAATCTGAGTAAGAAACAGCCCCTAGAATAGGTTTACCCAAAAGTTCCACATCAAGAAGGTGATTTTTCTCTAAACAATGTCAAGAAATATCACCTCAAGTTCTGATTTTATTTAAACTCTGTGAGTATAATTTTAAAGACTTCAGATGGTTGCAAGGCTTTAGATTATAGTCCATAAGATTTATTCTTTTAACTCAAAAAGAAATATTCAGTTTTTCTTTTTTTTTTAAGAAAAAAAATTATGTTCCAGCAAACATGACCAAAACCATATTTCATCACAATGAATTTTCATTTTTCATTCTATTCTATCTTAAATTAGAACCATGTTCCCATGCAATCAATAATCATTTATTGGGTCTGGTACCAAGATGACAAAGACCCGGTCCCTATCCTCAGTCTGGCAGAAAAAGGCAGATCTGCAAATAATTAAGGGTAATTCAATGACCTAGTATCACGATAACATAAGATACAATTAGCGCACTAACGAATTGAACTTTTTTTCATGGAAGCAATACGGTGATAGACCAGTGAGTGGCCTGTTGCTCTTGTCCTGGGTATGCTTTTGGAATTCAGAATTTGTGAGTGCTGGAATACTGTTTTCTCTATGAACTCTTTTACAAGACTTTTTTTTCCAGAGCTTAGTCTGACAATTATTTTAGAATTATTGCTTTCTTTCCACTATAGTTTGGTAACTGTATAAGGGTTATCCCAAAAAAATAGAACCAATATGATACACACACACACACACACACACACACACATATATATAAAGATAGAGAGAGAGAGAGGGAGAGAGGGAAATGTAGGAAGAAATTTAATGCAAGTTTTGCGTCATATGACTGTGAGGGCTGGCAAGTCTGAAATCTGTAAGGTGGGCTGGCACTCTGGAAATTAAGTGTTAATATTTCAGTCCTGAGTCCAAAAATTTTCAGGGTAGACCAGCAGGCAGGAAACTCTGGTGGACTATGTTGCAGCCTCAAGGCAGAATTTCTGCTGTTGTTTCTTTGGGAAACCTCACTCTTTATTCTTAACATCTTCACCTGATGAGACAAAGCCCAGCCTTGCTATGGAAGGTCATCTGGTTGCTCAAAGTCTACAGATTGTAAAGGTGAACTGCATCTAGCAAACATATTCACAACAACATCCAGAGGGTGTTTGGCCAAACTGGGCTCCGTGGCCTGGCCAAAGTGGCACAGGAAATCACCCCTCCCAGGAACACAGGGAGTCTTCACCAGGCTTGTATTTTCCCATGTAGCTATCAGACATTCCAAGTTTGCAGCTTTGGTTTCTACAAAAAGAAATTAACTACATTTTACTTGTTATGTATTTAAAATTCCGCAAAATGGATATGCCTAACAACGCCATCATTTGTGTACAGAAGCGTCCAGGATTCGACACAGCACTTTCAGGGTTACAGTTTTTTAATAAGACAGTCTGGATAAAGACAAACATTCCTTTTTCTTCTAATTGAGACAAAGAACAAATGTACTTTATTTAAAAGACACCCCAGCCTCCTAATGGCATTGTCTGTTTTTCCATTGACTTCATCTTCCCTACCATGTATTTCAGCTGTTGTACGTTCTCTCCTAGATTTTTGAGCAGTCTAATTTTCTTTTTATAAAAAATTATTGGAGTAGAGTTGATTCATGATGTTGTGTTGGTTTCAGGTGGACAGCAGAGTGATTTAGTTACACATATACATGTATTCTTTCTTCTTCAGATTCTTTTCCCATATAGGTCATCACAGGATGTTGAGTCGAGTTTCTTGAGCTGCACAGTAGGTCCTTGTTGATTATCTAATACATAGCCGTGTAGAGAGTAGTGTGTGTGTGCTCATCCCAGGCTTCTGATTTACTGCCTCCCCCCATCCACATTTCCACTTCTATACCTGTAAGTTTGTTTTTAATATCTGTGAGTCTGTTTGTTTTGTAAATAAGTTCATTTGCATCATCTTAAAAATTGGATTGCACATATAAGTGATAACATGTGATGTGTGTCTTTTTCTGTCTGGTTTACTTAACTTAGCATGGTAATCTCCAGGTCCATTTATGTGCTGCAAATGGTATTATTTCATTCTTTTTTAAGGCTAAGAATGTGTAGTTTGTGGGCTTCCCTGGTGGCTCAGCAGAAAAGAATCCGCCTGCCAAGGCAGGACACTCAGTTCAATCTTCGGGTCGAGAAGATCCCTGAAGAAGGAAGTGGCAACCCACTCCAGTATTCTTGCCTGGAAAAATCCCACGGACAGAGGAACCTGGCAGACTACATCCATGGGGTGGCAAAGAATCAAACATAGCTTAGCAACTAGACAACAACAATGTGTAGTTTATTTTTCATATATATGAGTCCTGCCCCCAGAGGACTGTGTTCACAGGAGCAGCAGCATCTCGGGAGCAATGAGAAGCCACAAGATAAGCAGGGTGTATCTTTGAAGCATTAATTTAACTCAGCTTTTTCATAGAGAATAGATGAAGTAAATCATTTAGCTGATAAGCCTGGTTAAAAATTATCTTTGTAATGCAGCATGTATTTTAAAGAAAAACCTTAAGACTGGAATACTGTGAGTTTGGGCCCAGTCCTCTGGGTTATATTTTCAGATGACCTAGGATTTTAGGGGTCGGGATAAGGGTCATATGCTCATTTCTCGTTTGCTTTTGTTTTTTAATGAACAATTTTGAGAAGCACTATAAAAGGGGAATTTTTGTGAGGTTAAATACATGGGATAGGTTGGTACTCGATTGGTTAAAGGGCTCTGCCCATCTTCACCCCCAATGAAAACAGCTCCTCACCCACAAAGTTGGCAATCTTCTCACAACTGTGTACTTACTTCATGTGAGACTGTCCTGAACAGTAGTTTTCAGGACATTCTGTCTCTAAGGAAAAAATCCAAAGTAACCAGCTTCCCTGGTGGCTCAGTGGTAAAGAATCTGTCTGCAACGCACGAGACCTGGGTTTGATCCCTGGGTCGGGGAGATCCCCTGGAGAAGGGAATGGCTACCCACTACAAGGAGTTTTCTTGCCTGGAGAATTCCATGGACAGAGGAGACTGGCGGGCTACAATCCGTGGGGTTGCAGAGTCGGACAAGACTGAGGGGCTAACACTTTCAACCTCATGAAACCAGGCACCTGCTTAATGGCCAGACCCCCAACCCCTACAAAATATCCAGTAGATCTCCGATTCAAAGTTCTGTGTGGAAGCCACTGCCTTGAGTCTGCTGAAGAAGGCCTTAAGACTGATGTATGCATGCTCAGTCACTTCAGTCACGTCCAGCTCTGCAACCCCGTGGACAGCAGCCCGCCAGGCTCCTCGTCCACTGGATTCTCCAGGCAAGGATACTGGAGTGGGTTGCCATGCCCTCCTCCAGGGATCAGAGCCGCATCTCTTGTGTCTCCTGCTTTGGCTCTTTACCCCTGGCACCAGCTGGGAATACTAATGAGACCGGTCAACTTGCATTTACCTGAAAGACGCACTCAGCTATCCTGATGAAGTATGAGGTTATTAACTGACCTTTAACGTTCTCATCATGTACCACTGAGTTCTATTTATAGACGGCACAAGAAAATCTTTCCCTGGACATGCAATTAAAATTTGAGAAGATGCCGGAGTCTTAGAGGCTGTGTGTGACACACCAGGATTGCCACATCGAGAAGTCTGGTCCTTTTGTTCAGGTCAGGACTGAGTCAGCCTGTGGGTGGTTGGAGAACACTGAGGGAGAAAGTGGCGTGGCTAATTTGAGCAGATGACCTAAGACTTATGAGTTACACATATTTAAATTTAGGCTTTGTGGGAAGGGAAGGCGTTGCACTTCCTTATGACTAAAATTTTTATTTAACTGTACCAGATAACAATATTGAGTTGGAGATAAGATTACAGCGTTTACACCAGAAGTTTAAAAGCTAAAGAAACATTCAGAGAAACAAATCTGATCGAAGGGAAACCATAAACAAGCTGCCCCAAACCAAACCCAACAGAAGCAAAACATGCTGTGATTTCTGCTCACAGCAGGGCTCAGAACACTTTGGTTGACGCCTTCTGTTGCTGTAGCGGGATATTCTGTGTGGGCTTTTCCTAAACATCTGTGTCACCCCGTTTCCCGTTCTTTGTCAGCACAGAGAGTGGACCCTGCCTCTGCAGTCGTGCCTGGAATTTTATGTGGGGAAAAGTGACTGTGTTAATTATGCACAGAGTGGAACCATGGTAACTCTGCCGTGGGTCTGGTCATTGCAGGCATCAGCATGAGAGTGACCCCACCACCGCTCAGGAGACAGAACATCTTTTACACTTTGGCTTCACAGGTTGAATAAATCGTATCTCTGTTCTTCCAAGTGGGTGTGCAGCACTCATTCCACTAGGCACTAGGGTATACAAGGATAAGCCCATCAGCTCTTTGCCATTCAGAAAGACAAAAACAAAGCCTCTCCAAGGAGCATAAGGGCAGCAAAATCAACTTTGCTAGGAAATTGAGGGAAGTGTCACAGTGGATATAATTCTAATATTTGTGTTTCAATGTAAAGAAAAAGGGAATGCCTGCCTGGCTCCCTTTCGCCTTACAGACTTCATGCAGAATGTTTCCTGTGGCCCAGGATAACCTGAAACAATGCAGGAAATTCAATTCTGGAATGTGTGGCCCCAGTTTTGCTAAACTGATACAATCTAAACCTACCACCCCTGACACCTGCCATTTAGAATACACACCAGCCCTGTGACGGAGCGGTGGGTTGGGGGGGGGGAGGTCCAAGAGGGCGGGGGCACGCGTGCACTTATGGCCGATCCCACTTGTCGCATGGCCGAAACATACGACATTGAAAAGCAATTATGGTTGGCTTAGTCGCTAAGGCATGTCGGACTCTTGCGACCCCACGGACTATAACCCGCCAGGCTCCTCGGTCCAGGGGATTCTGTGGGCAAGAGTGCTGGAGCGGGTTGCCATTCCGTTCTCCAGGGGATCTTCCTGACTTTGCAGGTGGACTCTTTACTGATTGAGCCAGCAGGGAAGCCCACTCCAATTTAAAGTAAATCAACAAGAAAAAAACAAACCAAGACGTGATTGAAGCATAGTTCTTATCTCCAAATAGCTGACTGCGTGGTAACAGAGAGGCCGCGTTCCCTCTGATGCGTGTTTCAGCAGAAGCCCTTGTGTAATAGAGCCCGAGCTCAAAGTGAGTCCAGCTCGCACAATCAGGCCCTGGGCCTGCTGTGTGGCCAACAGCTTCTTGGAGCCTTGCTTTGGCCGTTTGATGCTAGATCACCTCTATGTTTTAGAAGGGAAAACTGGAAAACAAATAATATTACAAATGGCACTCCCCGAGATCCTCTCATCTCCATCTCGTCTCATCTGGGTGAGCGGTGGTGCTAAACGGTCAGCAGCCCCATCCCCACACTGACCCAGACCTCTTCCTTCTCATGATGCTTGCTTGTTTCGGACGCCGACCATTTCCCCACAGGAATGAGGTTTGTCTTGCTCAGGTATGACTTGCTCCTCTTTTACCTGAGGGGGGAAAAAACCCAGAGCTATTAAAATTAAGAAATTCCTGGAACTTCCATGGTGGCCCAGGGGTTAAGGATCTGCCTGTCAACACAGGGGACACGGGTTCAACCCCTGGTCCAGGACGGTCCCATATGCAGAAGGGCAGCTAAGCCTGTGCTCCGTGACTGCTGAAACCCCCGAGCCCCGGCGGCCGCGCTGGCCCGCAGCAGGAGCCTGGCAGCGGGGAGCCAGTGCCAGCCCGGCTTCCCGCAGCCGGAAAAGCCTGCACGCGGCAACGAAGACCCGGTGCCGCCTAAAGTAAACAGCTGACTGAATAAATAAAAGGGATGCCTCGGCTGGTGGCAACATTGCTTGACCATGGATGATAAAGGGAAAAAAAGCACTGAATAGGAAATAGTTATGCCTATCAAAACGCTATGCCCAAACTGTATCATAAAACCACCTGTTTATCATCACCATCCTAGATGGGTTTTCTCTACTGTTTGATTAGATTATGCTTGATATACTCTTTCAGCTTAACCTTTGGTCTGTGTCTCTTCTTTGATGCTGTCTAGTAGGTGGATTTGGTGTTTTACAAAGACTTCGTGTTTTCT
>SJYX01014966.1:0-69163 GCA_006410675.1 Oreotragus oreotragus | reverse complement strand
TCAGCTCTTTGCATCACGTGGCCATACTATTGGAGCTTCGGCTTCAGCCTCAGTCCTTCCAATGAACACCCAGGACTGATCTCCTTTAGGATGGACTGGTTGGATCTCCTTGCAGGCCAAGGGACTCTCAAGAGTCTTCTTTGGCATCACAGTTCGAAAGCATCTTGTAGTTGATGCAGACTCTCAGGCTCCATCTCAGCGCTTCCGAGTCTGTCGGCAGCCAGGGTTCTTGGCCTCCTGAATCAATAGAAGTTGCGGCTGGACAGGAAGCTCAGGTGGGGCTTTATTGGGGCCCCTCCTGCAGCAGGAGGGAGTGAGAACCAGCACCAGGCGCCCTTGCCTGCTCACTCCCCGAGGTGGGCCGGTTCCTTATTTGAGGTGATGGGTACGAGTGTGTCCAGGGGTCAAGTCAGGGTGGTTTAGGTGTTTGGCCCAGCCCCTGAAGTGGTGCTGCATGCAGGAGACACACGGTTTTTTGCCTGGATCTCCAGAGAGGCCACTTGGGGGCTTGGTTTCTTTGTATCCCTGCAGTCCAGACTTTGCCCTCACTGCCCATGTGCACTGTTGATTTCTGTTCTGTGCAGCTTCTTGTATTCTGTTGCTGGAGGAGACGTGCATCCAGGAGCAAGTGCTATAGCAGAGGATCCGAGGTCCCAGCTGGTCCCCATCAGCTCTGGGGAGGGAGCCCAGTGCATCTAAAAAAGCCTCCAGGTGATCCCACCCACGGTCAGGTTTGGAGAGCAGCAGAATATGTGGGGCGAGGCACGTCACCACCGTCAGACCGTGTTTCTCTTTAAATTGGTCAGTGATGGCTGTGATACACAGCTCTTAAGAGTCTGTGTGTCTGTGTGTTAGTCACTCAGTCGTGTCCGACTCTTTGGGATCTCATGGACTGTAGGCCGCCAGGCTCCTCTGTCTGTGGGATTCTCCAGGCAAGAATGCTGGAGTGGGTTGCCACTCTCTCCTCCAGGGGATCTTCCTGACCCAGGGATGGAACCCAGGTCTCCCACATTGCAGGCAGATTCTGTACCGTCTCAGCCACCGGGAAGCCCTGATGAGTCTGGGTGGACAGGAAACAGCAAACACAGAGCAGACTGGCGCTTTAGAAAAGCGGAGATTCCTGGGGGACTGGATTCATTAAAAAGGTTAATTCTATGAATGACTCATCTAGTGAATCTGGTCCTTGGTGAGAACAGAAGCAAAGTGGTAGCCTCTGCTGGACACTGCATCATTTCTAGACCTGGAAGATGGGACCACTTCTAACGTATGAGTAAGCTGGATGGTCCTTTGTGGCTGTATTCAAAGTAATTAGTGGCTGCTGTGAAAAGAAATCAAAGTCAAGTGCTTTTCTTTTTTTTTCTACCTGGGACTTTAGTAAAAGCTCAGGGAGGAGGCATGCTCTCTGTGGCACCAGCGTCTTACTGGTTGCTTGTTCATGTCATCATACCTTTGCCCATTGGCCAATTCTAGTTCCGTGTTCTTGAATTACTTAAAATGTATAGGTTTTAATATGGTTCAGTAAAAGCCTTCAGTTTTTCTAACAAGTATTTGCTGAATACATACATATATATATATATTTGCTGAATCTCTGGTAGCTCAGATGGTAAAGAATCTGCCTGCAACACAGGAGACTCAGATTTGATCTGGACAGTCTTCTGGAGGAGGAAATGGCAGCCCACTCCAGCATTCTTGCCTGGAGAATCCCCATGGACAGAGGAGTCTGGTGGGCTACAGTCCACGGGGTCGCAAAGAATCAGACACGCCTGAGTGAATAAGCACGCATGTTTGCGGAATCATATATGTATACATAGATACATATACATATCTATTAATATTTGCTGAATCATTATGAATCATGTATGTATATATATGCATAAACACACATATAGGCATGTTTGCTGAATCTCTATGCTACACCATTTTTAAAAACATTTATTTATTTGGCTGCACCAGGCCTTAGTTGCAGCAGGCAGGATTTTTAGCTGCAGCATTTGACCTCTTACTTGCTGCCTGTGGGATCTAGCTCCCTGACCAGGGATCAAACCCAGCTCCCTGCACTGGGAGTGTGGAGTCTTAGCCGCTGAACTACCAGGAAAGTCCCCAAAGTCTTCAGTTTAAAATAAACTACAAATTCAATTTGAAAACTCAGTGATGAAAACGATAGCCTTGTGTACCAAAAAGTCTGAAAGTTGCTCTTCTGTAGCTAGATATATGCTGCTGCTGCTGCTGCTGCTGCTAAGTCACTTCAGTCGTGTCTGACTCTGTGTGACCCCATAGACGGCAGCCCACCAGGTTCCCCCATCCCTGGGATTCTCCAGGCAAGAACACTGGAGTGGGTTGCTACTTCCTTCTCCTGTTCATATCTCTACACTCCATATATATATGTGTGTGTGTGTGTGTGTAGCTATGTATACATATATATATGTATGGAGTGTACATATATATATATGGAGTGTATATATATATATGGAGTGTAGAGGTATGATCAGGCAGAACTTTTGAGTCCTCTATCCTCTTCATGGACCTGCAATAGTAGAGAACTCTTGTTAAAGACCTCAGAAAGGTTCTGTAAGAGGAACTGGGTATTTAAGCCATATCATTTGGCCACCTAAATATTTGTGTCTAGATGGAACTATAAACCTTGCATAATGTGTACATGAATTTTAGCCACCAGCAATGAGACCTTATGCCTGCTTTCACTGAACTCTCCTGATGCCCAGATTCCTGAAGTTGGAAGAGAAAGTGAAAGTGGAATCTCTCAGTTGTGTCTAACTCTTTGTCGACCCCATGCACCAGGTTCCTCTCTCCATAGGATTCTCCAGGCAAGAGTACTGGAGTAGGTTGCCATTTCCTTCTCCAGGGGATCTTCCCAACCCAGGGATCGAATCCAGGTCTCCCACCTTGCAGGCAGATGATTTACACTCTGAGCCACCAGGGAATCTTTCCCTCAGACGGGTTCAATCCCTGGATCTGGAAGATCTCCTGGAGAAGGGAATGGCAACCTACTCCAGTATTCTTGTCTCCTCTCCACCCCCCCAAAAAAATGGGCTCGAAGTTGGAAGAGAAACAACCACCTAAGGCCATGGTTTTTTGTTTGTTTGTTTGCTCCCAGAGTTCCTAAAGCTGGGGTTTTTGACTGGGAGGGGACCGTGAGGGAAAAAGAAAACACATACTTTATGTTACTAAGGTGTAAACCTACAGGGTTTCCATGATTGCGGTAGTTTATAACCAGAGGGGACGCTAATACATAAACTAACTGCACTAGGAAGAAGGGAAAATATTGAGCTGTAAACTAGGCTTGCCACCAAGTGTAACATTTTTCCAGAAGGTTACCCACATCTCTGTTTACCAAATCTAAATGTAGATAAAACATTAAATGCTAGTTACTTCAGTATTTACAGAGAACACACGGCTCTGACTAACTCTGTTTAGAATCTCCAGTTATATCGCACTCCAGATAAAGGCAGAATGTGATATCCTTGGCACTCTCTAACCTTGGCACTCTCTAACCTTGGATGATGTCTCCATCATCCAAGTCTAGTGCTGATGTCCTGGGGAAGCTTGAAGCTAAGAGCTCTGACCGGGACTGGAAGGGTCCACTTTGGTCCGGTCTCAGCTGCCTCTTTGCACAGCAGGAAAGCTGTTCCGTCATGTGCTCAAACATTTATTTTTTTAGGCTCCACCTTGAATTTAATCACACACTTATCTGCCAAAGTATTTGTGCTGGTAAAACAGGGCGACTGGATCCAGGCAGATCCTGCTGATTCTGCTTCTGTCCAAAGGGTCAGTGGCAAAAAGGCTGATGATGGTGATTTTATAATTGAATGGGGGTAATTGTCCTGGGTTTTTTGTTTTCCCCTTGAAAGAAAATGCTGCAGGCTTGAAAGCTCTAAGATAAGGGGGAAAGTTTACCGCAAAACACTATGTGCTTTCTCACAAACCTCCAGCTAGTAGAAAACAGGTCATCTTTGTTACACTCTGGCTGGGTGAAATTGACACAACACGTGGGTAATTGAGGCCAGTGGAAACCTTTGGAATTTATTTTCCCAGGTACTTTTCTTTTCTGGGCTGAATTATGAACCTCATTTAGACACACACAGTCTTACTTACACACTGAGTTTAATTCTTGGGTTCATTTAGCATATTCGTCTGTTAAAGATATTTAAAAGCCCATGGTTGTCACTGGGAATGATCAAATTCTTTAGTCTCTCTTCAATGATCTGCAGTTTCTCTACCTAAGTGACCAGGAATGTATAAAGTACCATGCAATTTTGCTGAGTTTGTCAAACAGAGAATCTGAAATATGGACGTGTCCTCCATTTCGTTTGCCTCGATGGCCAGGAATGTAACCAAAACCTTTCAGAAATACTGTTTAGCAGGTTTATGGCTACTGAAAAAAACCTCTAAGTCCTTGGCCAGGCAGGTAAAAGTTTTGCCATTTGGGATCCAAATTCATGGCTTGGACCTCGCTGCCACCATTTCGCTTTCCACTTGACAAAAATGCGGTGCTATTTCCTCCCATCTGGAGTATGTAAGCCCCCTCCCTCTTATTTGAACAGAAGTCTCAAAATTAGAACCAAGTCCACTTTTCCCTAGTTGATCAGTAGTACAGAATCCGTCTGCCAACGCAGGAGACGGATTCCATCCCTGAGTCGGGAAGATCCCCTGGATCAGGAAATGACAACCCACTCCAGGGTTCTTGCCTGGGAAATCCCATGGACAGAGGAGCCTGGTTTGCGATCTCATAAAGGTTGGACACGACTGAAGCAACTTACATCCACCTTTTACAGGATACCTTCCCAACTGAAATAAACCAACAAGGAGCTCCTTTCAAATTCATGCTGGTTTCCATCTCCTCTTCTGCATACCTGCCATCCTCCATGACAGTTTCCCACTCACTTGACTGTGGAAACATAACTGAAATAAAAATACAACTTAAGTGATAATTTCCTATTTGTTACATCGTGTCTTCAAAACCATTCAAGTCAAGTCACTTCAGTTGTGTCCGACTCTGTGCGACCCCATAGACGGCAGCCCACCAGGCTCCCCCGTCCCTGGGATTCTCCAGGCAAGAACACTGGAGTGGGTGGCCATTTCCTTCTCCAGTGCATGAAAGTGAAAAGTGAAAGTGAAGTTGCTCAGTTGTGTCCAACTCTTAGCGACCCCATGGACTGCGCCCTACCACTTACCAACTTCCTATGGACTGGCATCATGTCTTATAAATCTTAAATTTGCAAGTAGCCTACTTGTTATCGACCTCTTGAACTCTTTAATCAGTAGGAATTAAAAAGAGGAATTCCAGGGAGGCTTTGCAGAGGGGTTATGCTGCAGCAGGATTGGGTGGGTAAGGTGACCTTGCTCCATCTCTGTGGGGGCTTAATGGGGGCAGACTGGTGGGTCAGGTAGAAGGGTGGCTTAGGTGGTTAGCCCTCCTCCTTCCTGGTGCTGTGTGTAGGGATCGCATGTAGTACCCTGCTTTGCTTCCAACACCTCACAAGTGGCAGCTGGTTTTTATTGAGTCTTTTTGTAACTTGCTCATAATTTGCCCCAACTCTGCCTGCACTGGGCCATTTGTAGCCCTTTATAGTTTCTTTGTATCTGCTGCTCAGGGAGATGTGTGTTCATGCCCAGGCACCGAAGCAAAGGCTTCCAGGTCCCAGCCTGTCTCATAGTGATCACCTAGAACCAATACAAGGGGTGGGAGGGGGCCAAGGAACAGCATTTACTTCTTTGGGGCAAAGAATAAAAAGTTAGGCTTATTGGGCTTCCCTGGAGGCTCAGATGATACAGAATCCATCTGTCATAATGGAGACTTGGGTTTGATACCTGGGTTGGGAAGATCCCCTGGAGGAGGAAATGGCTACCTACTCCAGTATTCTTGCCTGAAAAATCCCATGGACAGAGGAGCCTTGAGGGCTATAGTCCATGGGGTCGAGAAGAGTCAGACATGACTGAGAGACTTAACACTAACTGACTAGGAATTATATATAATAGGATTTCAGTTCAGTTCAGTGGCTCAATCTTCTCCTGCCTTCAATCCTTCCAGCATCAGGGTCTTTTCAAATGAATCAACTCTTCACATCAGGTGGCCAAAGTATTGGAGTTTCAGTGTCAACATCAGTCCTTCCAATGAATATTCAGGATTTACTCCTTGATAAAAAGGGCTTCCCTGGTGGCTCAGAATCATCCTGATCCCCTACTCCATGAAGAGTGACCTTTTCTTTATTTTACCCTCTCCTATAATACATTTATTTTGAGACTCTCTGTTGCATCAACTATACAATCAAGTATTATGATGACCTGGGCAGGGTGGGGGGAGCTTAACTTAGACCAAGTGAGGGTGGGGGGTGGTTATTTATCCTGTTTAAGCAGAACCTCATTTATGGACCAGAAAATCAGGTGTTTTTTAGACCAGAAGGTCTAAAATGTGGTCTGTGTTACAAATGAAAACTTTGAAAATACCTATTTAAGAGTACATTTACGTAAACTGTAGAGGGATATATATATAAATTTTAAATTTAGTTTATATATATATATATATTTAAATTTAGTTTCTTATTGTCTTATGAATCTCAGTTTCCATATGGGAACAAAATAACTTAAACCACATCTTCCAAATATGTTCTTGCTCCCTTTAGCCTGTATATTCAGATTTATGTGATAAACCTATATAAGCAGATTTACCCCCAGGAAAAAGACATCTAGTGATCTGTAGGTACCGTGTAAAACCGAAGAGCAATTTTTAAAGATTTCTGTCACTTCTTGATAATGTGATATATTACAACCTAAGAGTAAGTTTAATGTCCAGAATGGCATTTATGGAGAAAAAGAAAAGAAAAGAAAAAAAAAAAACTGATTTATGGCAAGCAGCTGGTTTGAAATCATTGAATTTATTCGTCTAACAGTT
The DNA here is from genome assembly GCA_006410675.1 of Oreotragus oreotragus. NCBI lineage: Eukaryota > Metazoa > Chordata > Mammalia > Artiodactyla > Bovidae > Oreotragus > Oreotragus oreotragus. The sequence goes on along the minus strand of SJYX01014966.1, from coordinate 62,256 downwards.
TGCCAAGATTGAAAGGTAGTAGCAGCTTCCTCAGAGAGGAAGAGATAGATGGGGAAAGTCCTAAAGGACATGGGAGACGCTTTCGGATCCCAGTGAGGATGTTGATCAGCTTGCCGCGACTCCGTCAGCTGGGTGGCTTAACACAACAGAAGCGTATTCTCTCACGGGTCCGGAGCCGGAAGTCTGAAGTCAAGGCTGCCCTCCCTCGGCAGCCCCACCGGAAGCTCCTCCCTTCCCGCGCGCAGCTTCCGGGAGCCCCGCGTCTCTGCGTCTGCACGGGCTTCCCAGGCGTCTTTGCTCCGCGTGTGGTCCTTCCTTGAAGGACAACTTTCGCACCAGGCGAGGGCCGGCTATGATGACCTCATCTTCACTCGATTACATCTGTGAAGACTCTGTTTCCAAATCAGGGGCTGTCATGGACAGGTACCAGAGGCTAGAACTTCAGAGTACCTTTCTGGGAGGTCACACTTCAGTCCATAAAAGGCAATGACAGAAAGAGATGAGAGGCTCCAGACTTTCCTCAGAAAAGAGTTGCTGTTTAGTTGCTCAGTCGTGCCTGGCTGTTTGAGATCTCCTGGACTGTAGCCGGCCAAGCTCCTCTGTCCATGGGATTTCCCAGGCAAGAATCCTGGAGTGGGTTGCCATTTCCTTCTCCAGGGGATCTTCTTGCCCCAGGGATTGAACCTGCATCTCCTGCATCGGCAGGCAGGTTCTTTACCACTGAGCCACCAGGGAAGCCCCAGAAAAGAGTAGAGAAACACAGAATGAAGAGTGGTTTTCCTTTCTTTTTCTAGAGTCTTTCTGCTGTTTTGCTTTTAGTTGGTGATGGCCAGTATGGAATGGTAAGCTGGAATGAGGTGGAAGCGTTTGTTTTCCTGCTTAAAGTTCTGACTCTCATCACTCTGAAGGTTGGCCCTGACTGTTGGCATTCGATTAATCATCAGTAAGTAGGTAACATTAATACTGTCCGTAAACAACATGGAAAAATACGTTTCACAAAGAAGAAAGGAAAGGTGACATAGAAAAGGGAAAATAAAAGGAACATTTAAGTGTGGCTTAAGGAAAGGTGGAAGGCATGAAGTGTTCTCCGAAGTAGTTATCCTGTAAACATGAAGAAAATTGGGATTCGGGTCTTGACGCAGTAAGTCATGACTCAGATTTTCTTCCATAACTTTTCTCGTGGGCCCCAGACAGCTGCCCTGCGTTCTGAAGCTCCCTTTGTATTTTCCAGACTTCCTAGCTTAAAAAAAAAAACAATAACAAAAAACAATAGTAACATTTGCATTTACTTAAGGCTTGTTGGGGTAGGATCAAGCTGAATATAGTAGTAACCTTCATAGAGTATCTGCCAGGAAAAACAGGCTCAAATATTTTGGCAAACCTTGTTGTTTGGTCCTTATTTTTCAGGGCAACAATAGCACCTTTAAGTATTGTATGGAAGCTGCAGTTTCATGAAACACATGTGTGTAGAGTGGTTTTCCCACATTTCATTTATCACCAGGTTCTGCTGATTGTTTTGAGAGGTTGAGTATACAAACAAAGGCCGGTATCTTATACAACAGAACACCTCTGACCACTGCGTCCTGTAGCAAACAGCCCTGAAAAACACATTTTTGTAGCAATGGATCCACAGTGGTCAAGAACTGGTCATTGACTTCCTACGTCGCCAATTTTTTCTCGTACTTCTAACTTAGAACCAACCAGAGGACTGCTCATCGCAGAAGACACCTCATTCCAGTTCACCTGATTTCAGCTTCTCAAGCCCACAGCCCTGGATCAGAGCATACCTGAAGCCGCTTTTTGTTTGCTTGTTTTAAGCTGTAGTTCTTTCCCACTCTTCTGCCTCGGTTTGAGTCTCTGCCAAACATAAGTGATGGTTACAGACTAGCTTACTAAAGCAAACTGAATGGCAGCCCCTGCTTGTTCTTATCCCATCTTTATTTCTACAGTATTTATTACTATTTCTATATGTTGTTGTTGTCTGGTTGCTAAGTCTCTTTGTGACCCCATGGACTGTAGCCCACCAGGCTCCTCTGTCCATGGGATTCTCCAGGCAAACACACTGGAGTGGGTTGCCATTTCCTTCTCCAGGGGATCTTCCCCACCCAGGGACTGAAACTGCATCTCCTGCATTGGCAGATAGATTGCTTTACCACTGCGTCAACTGAGAAGCCAAACCTTTAAATGACAGGATGAGCCCTGCCCAAGATTAGATAATCACTTAGGGCCACCGGACATTCAGTGGAGTGCCGATAATTTTAAAAGCCAGACGGGCTGTTGGAACTGGTTCAAACTTGGGTCAAGACTCCTTTGACCTGGTTCAGATGGATGATAATTCAGCATTTCTCATAGTTCTCTTTCCAGGTCGTTGCAGCAAAGCTATTGCTCTATGTGCTTCCTGCACACAGTCCGAATGGGGGGTCATTTTCTTTGTGAAATGACTTCACCTGTGGTGAATTTAAGTTTAATGTATCTGTGAGTTGGTCTATTTTGCCTTTACTAACCGAGAAGTACATGATCTTTGAATGTTTAGAAGGCTTCAGTTCTAATCCTTCTGTTAATTTTTATTCATAGTGAGAGTCATCTATTCTTTGGAAGTCTATCGATATGGTTAAGTCTTATTTTAAAATTGCTAGTGACATTAGTACCTGTCTTATGGGTTGCCCAAGCATGGAAGCAATTTCTGTAAAGTTGCTACCGAAGTTTTAGTAACTCATATGTATGTAGCCTGCATGCAGTGGGCTTCCCACGTGGTGCTAGTGGTAAAGAATCCAGCTGCCAGGGCAGGAGCCACAAGAAACGTGGGTTCAATCCCTGGGTGGGGAAGACCTCCTGGAGCAGGAAGTGGCAACCCACTCCATTACTCTTGCCTGGAGAATCCCACGAGCAAAGGGGCCTGGTGGGCTACAGTCCATGGGGTCGCCAAGAGCTGATGGGACTGAAGTGACCCAGCACAGCGCAGCACTCATATATGCAATACGTAGAAGTCACTAGGTCATGTCCCGCTCTTTGCGACCCCATGGACTATTTGTTTCAAGGAGTTCTCCAGGCCAGAATCCTGGAGTGGGTTGCCTTTCCCTTCTCCAGGGGATCTTCCCGACCCAGGAATCAAACCTGGGTCTCCTGCATTGCAGGCGGATTCTTTACCAGTTGAGCCACCAGGGAAGCCTCTATTAATCAAAATAATGGCTCATATTTCCTAAGGAAATAATCTCATGTGACAGCACAGAACATTTGGAGCAAAGATTTATAAACTGTTGGTAACTGGCTGGTTTTCCAGATTGTGTTAGCCATCAGACAAGCGTGGGTACCTAACAGTTAAGCATTATGTCATATGGAGAATGAAGGCAATTGTCATCATAAATCAGTTGATGTCTACTTGCTCTGCTGAAAATATGTCTCTCAGACCTGGAATAATTTGGGGTTAGAGAGGCAGGGCTATGTTTAACCTCAAGGCTTTCAATGACCAGCAACTTGGTTAAGGTTTTTTTGATATCAACTTGCCTTTGTAAGTAATTGTTATTGGACTACAGTTGATTTACAAGGCTGTGTTAGTTTCTAGCGCCCAGCGACATGAATCGGCCAGCCATACCCCTTTCGGGCTTCTGCCCCACGTGGTCACTGAGGGCACCAAGCAGAACTCCTGGTGCTACAGGGTGTGTTCCCGTTAGGTACGCATTTTATGTGGTGTTTCAGTCACTAACTTGTGTCTGACTCTTTGTGACCCCCAGGGACTGCAGCCCGCCACGTTTCCTTGTCCTTCGCTATCTCCTGGGGTTTGCTCAAATTCATGCCCATTGAGTCAGTGATGCTGTCTAACCAGCTCACCTTCTGCCACCCCCTTCTTCTTTTCCTTCAGTCTTCCCTAGCATCAGGGTCTTTTCCCAAGGAGTCGGCTCTTCACATCAGCTGGCCAAAGTATTGGAGTTTCAGCAATAGTCCTTCCAATGAATGTTCAGGGTTGATTTCCTTTAGGATTGACTGGTTTGATCTCCTTGCTGTCCAAACGACTCAGCACAATGTAAAAGCATCAGTTCTTCTGCACTCAGCCTTCTTTATTGTCCAACTCTCATATCTGTCCGTGACGACTGGAAAAACCATAGATTTGATCAATAGTGTGTAAACGTCAGTCCCAATCTCCCAATTCCCCTCTTCCTCTCGGTATCTATATATTTGTTTTCTACATCTGTATCTCTGTTTCTGCTTTGCTAACTTGCCTTTTTGGAGTATACACAAATCTACATTTGTCTACACCACTCCAGAGGTGTGGCAAGGTACACGACCCAGCCAGCTGAAGAAGGCAGTGTGCTCTTTATTTTCTTTTGCATCCTATGATAGTCAGAGAAAACGTCCGACATGGGGAAGTGCTCCTTTTGCCGACATGACCTGTGTACAAGCTTAATTTCTGAATCAAAGGAAAAATTCCTGGGCATTTTACGTGCATTTTTCTGAATATGATCACAGAATTGGAGTTAGCCATTTAATCCTGAATGAGACATGACCTCACTGGGGTTTGTTCCCCGACTAAATTTCAGAGTTCCACACCAGGATGCGTCAAATTGCCTGTACGCTCCCATTCCCATCGCCGATGTCAGGGGCTTGTTTGAGGGCAGGGGTGGGGGGATGGCGCTGCCTAACAAATGTTTTCGGAACAAGCATTTGTGGGAAGTTCACTGTTTTTGTCATAAAGTCCATTTAGTGGTCAATCTGGAAACCCAGGCTGGAATAAGTTACCTTGTTAAAATTCTTCAATCCCAAAGCATTGGTTTTTCTTGGTGAATTTCACTGAAAACTAGAGAAACGGGTTTTTACAGGGGAGAGGGGGGTCCCGAACAGGAGCGTGTCAAACAGGGTTTCTAAATGCACATTTTCAACCAGATTGTTTGTTTGTTTGTTTGTTTAATGGACATCCCTGTATTTGTTGTATCAGTCAGGATGGTTACAAATTACTTTTCTTTTATCAATGCAATTTTCCAATTCAGCTTTCTCACAATAAAAGAAAAACAGTGAATTACATATACTGATGCAACTTTGCAGGCCGATTCTTTACCTTCTGAACCACTAGAGAAACAACTTTTTCTAAATATGACGTGTTTTTACAGCATGTTCTGTAGCTTCCTAACAAAGGCTACCACATGAAAACATGCCAGATTCCTGATGGAACATTCCCAAGGATGAACCCTCAACACGGCACCACAATAGCATAGTTTCTAACTTCCCTACATTGATGGCTTCAAATATTTTCCACCCTCTTTAAATCTCAGATCCTGTCTTCTGTACCCACTGTCTACCCCCTTATGGAACCAGGAAATAAAGTCACCAGCTTCTTGCCATCCACCCTGCAGATCTGACTGCAACCATACCCACCTTTCCTTTGAGATCTTCCTTGACTCTCCCCCAACCCCTCCCTTCTCTGAGCAATTCCTCTTTCTTTTCCCTCTCCCTCCCTGAAAAACTTCTGCTTCTTGGGGACTCAGATCCCCAAGTCCCTCTTGAGTCTGTTCCCTTTGCTTCTTCCCCTTGCTGGGGTTGTTGTTCAGTTGCTAAGTTGTATCTGACTCTTTGTGACCCCATGGACTGCATCACGCCAGGCTTGCCTGTCCTCCTCAGTCTCTCAGAGTTTGCGCAAACTCGTGTCCATTGAGTTGGTGATGCCATCCAACCATCTTATCCTCTGTCACCTTCTTCTCCTCCTGCCTTCAATCTTTCCCAGCATCAGGGTCTTTTCTAATGAGTTGGCTCTTCACATCAAGTGGCCAAAGTACAATATTTTCCACCCTCTTTAAATCTCAGATCCTGTCTTCTGTACCCACTGTCTACCCCCTTATGGAACCAGGAAATAAAGTCACCAGCTTCTTGCCATCCACCCTGCAGATCTGACTGCAACCATACCCACCTTTCCTTTGAGATCTTCCTTGACTCTCCCCCAACCCCTCCCTTCTCTGAGCAATTCCTCTTTCTTTTCCCTCTCCCTCCCTGAAAAACTTCTGCTTCTTGGGGACTCAGATCCCCAAGTCCCTCTTGAGTCTGTTCCCTTTGCTTCTTCCCCTTGCTGGGGTTGTTGTTCAGTTGCTAAGTTGTATCTGACTCTTTGTGACCCCATGGACTGCATCACGCCAGGCTTGCCTGTCCTCCTCAGTCTCTCAGAGTTTGCGCAAACTCGTGTCCATTGAGTTGGTGATGCCATCCAACCATCTCATCCTCTGTCACCTTCTTCTCCTCCTGCCTTCAATCTTTCCCAGCATCAGGGTCTTTTCTAATGAGTTGGCTCTTCACATCAAGTGGCCAAAGTACTGGAGCTTCAGCTTCAGCGTCAGTCCTTCCAATAAATATTCAGTGTTGATTTCCTTTCGGATGGACTGGTTTGATCTCCTTGCAGTCCAAGGGGCTCTCAGGAGTCTTCTCCAGCACCACGATTTGAAAAATCAGTTCTTCACTGCTCAGCCTTCTCTGTGGTCCAACTCTCACATCCATATGTGACTACGGAAAACCCACAGCTTTGACTATGCGGATCTTTATCTGCAAACTGGCGTCTTTGCTTTTTAATATACTGCCTAGGTTTGTCATAACTTTTTTTCCCAAGAAGCAAGCGTCTTTTAATTTCATGGCTGCAGTCACTGTCCACAGTGATTTTGGAGCCCAAGAAAATAGTATCTTCCTCACTTTCCTCCCTATCTGTTGTCTGGCCAATCCAATCTCACCATTGCTGCCAGAACACATGCTCTTAAATTCTGATCAAATTGTCTTACTCCCCTGATCAAAGCCCTAGCATCCTGCCTGAGAATAATTGAAATTCTTGGACCTGACCTGGTGGATGCAGTTCACCACTCCAGCTTGTCCCATACTTCTCAGCATCCTAGAGCTGGCCAGCAGGCCAAATAAACACTTTGACTTTCCCTGCTAACTCCTGTTCTGTGTTAAGAGACTTTGTTTCTACCAGTTGCCTTCAGGATGAACAGAAGAAGGGTGTAAATTATACTCGTGGGAAGGAGTGACTCACAAGTAACTACTGCAGTGTGGATTCCATAAAGAATGGTCCCAAGCACACCCACAGCTTTAAACAAGGCAGCTGTCTACCGGAGAGTGAGGAAGGAACGACATGAAAAGAAGTGTATTCATTTGCAGAATTTTAAGTTAAATATTTATAGAGTTTTCTTAATTTGTGATAAGGACTTCATAAGGGTTTACTGAATTATAGGGAAACATTCAAAACTTTATTTTTGGTGGAAAGGAAAATTTGCCTGCTTTTCCTTTGAAAAAAATTTTTTAAAATTTTATATTGGAGTATGGCAACCCACTCCAGTGTTCTTGCCTGGAGCATCCCAGAGACGGGGGAGCCTGGTGGGCTGCTGTCTCTGGGGTCGCACAGAGTCGGCCACGACTGAAGCGACTTAGCAGCAGCAGCAGCATAGCTGATTAGCAATATTGTGATAGTTTCAGGTGAACAGTGAAGGGACTCAGCCATACACATACATTTTTCCATTCTCCCCCAAACTCCCCTCCCATCCAGGCTGCCGCATAACACTGAGCAGAGTTCCCTGTGCTGTTCAGCAGGTCCTTGCTGGTTATCCATTTTAAATAGAGCCGTATGTACATGTCCATCCCACATTCCCTAACTATCCCTTCCTCCTACCCTTATCCTTTGCCCCCTGCAATCATACATTTTTTTCTCTAAGTCTATGATTCTCTTTTATAAATAAGTCTATTTGTATCATTTATTTTTAGATTCCTGATCTAAGGAATATCATTTGGTATTTCTCCTTCTCTGACTTAATTCAGAACAAAACAGTTAAAACTTTAAATCACTTTTTGCACTCTCCTCTTAAGAAGCCAGCCATTGAAAATTCCGTTTTTCATTCCATTTAAGAAAATGACAACTTTGATTAAGGCTTAGTGGTATCTAATTATTGTTTAGTGATACATATATAATTTAATATATATCAGCTTTGCCCAATTCTATTTCCCGTATAGACACTGAAGGCTAACTTTTTTTTTTCTGACCCAAATATTAGAAGCTCATGGCTTTTTCTGGAACTTTGTCTTTCTCTGCTTCCCTATCCTCATTCCCAGTAGTTGTGAAGTTGAATTTTAATGAAATTGGATCTTCAAAGTGGAATTTTGAATGGAATCTGAACAGACTCTGGACTTTGCAAATAAAATCTCAGTAACTGATTTAAGATATATCACATTTAAAAAAAGAAGCTTAGAGATGAGCAACTAGGACCTTGAGCAAATCCTAAGACAGAGCTTGTGACCCAGGGCTCTGATGGAGCAGACCCTTGTCAGTGCCCAGGAGCCGGTGTGCACCCTTTTACCTCCCCCTGCTCTGACACATCCCATCAGCAACTGGGCATCAGCCAGGGTCGCATTCTACACCACAGAGCTAGGCAAACTCTGTACAAAACTGAAATAGAGTCACTGATTTAGAAATATATAGAAAGCTCCATGGGGTTGCAAAGAGTCAGACACGACTGATCGAATGAACTGAACTGAAAAAGTTCCTTGAAAAAAAACCTATGACAAACCTAGACAGCACGTTAGAAAGCAGAGATGTCACTTTGCTAACAAAGGTCCATCAAGTCCAAGCTATGGTTTTTCCAGTGGTCATGAATGGATGTGAGAGTTGGACTGTGAAGAAAGCTGAGCGCTGAAGAATTGATGCTTTTGAACTGTGGCGTTGGAGAAGACTCTTGAGAGTCCCTTGGACTGCAAGGAGATCCAACCAGTCCATTCTGAAGGAGATCAACCCTGAGATTTCTTTGGAAGGAATGATGCTAAAGCTGAAACTCCAGTACTTTGGCCACCTCATGCAAAGAGTTGATTCATTGGAAAAGACTCTGATGCTGGGAGGGATTAGGGGCAGGAGGAGAAGGGGACAACAGAGGATGAGCTGGCTGGATGGCATCACCGACTCAATGCACATGAGTTTAAGCAAACTCTGGGAGATGGTGAAGGACAAGGAAGCCCTATTGTGCTGCAGTCTGTGGGGTCGCAAAGGGTCGAACACGACTCAGTGACTGAACAACAAGGTGAGAAATAAACTTATGGTATTCCAAAGGTGAAAGCTGTGAGGGATAAAGCAGGAGATTGGCGTTGACATATACAGAGCGCTGTACCTGAAGCAGATGACTGTACAGCGTGTTAGACAGTATGCATATCTACTCACTATTCAGTATAGGTTCCCAATACAGTCTATAGGAGAAAAGAACAGAGAAAGAAAGACACCTGTATCTGACTCACTTTGCCATGCACTTAAAATGAATACAACATTGTCAATCAATTGTGCTACAGTAGAAAATTAAATAAAAAAAAAGGAACTGGTGAACTCTACGATCAGTCCTTTTCCCCTTGGAGAACCTATCATTAAAATTTGCCTGCACACAACTGCTCATGAACAAGCTGGATATCCCAGCAGTCTTGGTTGACACCTGCTCTCTTGGTGACTCACCATTTTATCATTGGTCCCAACCCTCTTCACTTTCAAACCTGACAAGTTAAATCATCAGTCTGCATATCAGAACCCTAGGAAGCTTTGGTGGGTTTTCCCTGAAGGATGTGAAATCTGACTTGGAAGGCAAGAAGTAAGTGTGAGATTCTTATCATTTTTGTCGAAAAAACTGGGCTGTTGGGAATAGAAGGGGACAGGAACGTCCTGTGAGAGCCACAGAAGACAAATGTTTATCTGAGTTTAAGGAAGGATGTCCTCACTGAGAGAGGTGAGTCATCACAGAACAGGAAGTGAGCATGAGCTTTGGTCCTTGTCAACAGCAATGTCCCCGCAGAGACCGAGGGCCGCCTCGAGGGGCTCACAGGCTTCTGAGGGTTTAAGATGACCTCTCCCGGGTGGCTCAGTGGTGATGAATCTGCCTGCCAGTGCAGGTGATGTGAGTTCGATCCCTCGGTAGGGAAGATTCCCCTGGAGAAGGAAACAGCAACGCACTCCAGTCTTCTTGCCTGGGAAATCCCATGGACAGAGGAGCCTGGTGGGCTGTATAGTCTACAGGTTTGCAAAAGAGTTGGACGCGACAAAGAAACTAGACAAAAACAACAACTCTCCTGACAGCACCCGACTTGGCCACACGGCAGTTCCTACAGGGTCTCCGCCTGGGAATGTGTGTGGTTGGTAGATGGTACAACAGCCAGCAGGAGAAGCGATTCGTTCCAGTTCAGGGGAAAAAAAAAATCCAAGTAGAATTTTGTGTGGCGCCTCATTAAGTTTTTAAATGGGACGATGATCACTGATTTGAGAGGAAGTCCTTGCTAATCCATTGACCGCTGATTGATCTCTGAGTCCAGATGTTGAAATCTGTTACCATCATCTACTCCACTTTGGTACAGTTTGGCCAGGGAGAGGAAAATGAGTCTGTGAGTTGTGAATAAGCTGAGGATGTAGGTGATGGACGAGACTTCCGTGCGTGGCTGGAGAGGAATGCCCTGTTCAGCAGTGAGAGGTTCAGATGCTTCCTCCGTCCTCCTTCACCCGCAGGACTGTTAGAGCAGCAGGAAGCCCTCTGGCCAGCAAAAGTGACTCCTGTGAAGTTTGTCTGGGTCTGTCCAAAGCCATGGTTTCAGCAGGAACTGAAGCTGTGCCAAACAGCATAGAATTTTCCCTTAGGTATGGAAAATGATGTTAAATAATTCTACCCATTACCTAGTGTCTACGTTTGTTTTGTTGTTGTTTTTTAGTTGCTGAGTCTTTTGTGACCCCGTGGACTATAGCCCACCAGGCTCCTCTGTCCATGAGATTTCCCAGGCAAGAGTACTGGAGTGGGTTGCTGCTTCCTCCTCCAGGGGATCATCCTGACCGAGGGTTTAAACCCACGTCTCCTGCATTGGCAGGAGGATTCTTGGATTCTTTACCACTGAGCCATGAGGATTAGACTGTGATTAATTTGTAGATGAACGTTAGAGCTATTTTAACTAATTTTTACTGAGAAGCTGTTAAAAGGCTTTATATTTTCTATAGTTTATATGGTTTTATACAATGATATAAATGATGTTTTATTTAAGATGGAATTAAGCAAAGTATTTTGCATACCGTAGGAAAAAATGGGAGAGAAAAAGATTTTTTAAAAACTTGATTACTCACTTTTCACCCACCTATGTTTGGTAATGAAATTTGCCTAAAGCAGACACTGTTATTGGTCCAATAATAGTATTTCATTCTTTCCTCTTGATTCTATAATGAAACTGTGAGAGCAAACAGGACTTCTCTGATGCCTCAGTGGTAAAGAATCTGCCTGCCAATGCAGGAGACACAGGTTCGATCCCTAGGTCAGGAAGATCCCCTGGAGGAGGGCATGGCAACCCACTCCAGTATTCTCCTCGCCTGGAGAATCCCATGAACAGAGGAGGCTGTCGCAAATAGTTGGACCCAGCTGAGCCACTAAATGACAACAAATTGTAACTGTGCTTACTTTGGGGGAATTACTAGATGGGCTGGTGGTTAGGACTTGGTGCTTCCACTGCTGGGGGCTGAGTGCAATCACGGGAAACCACAATCTCACAGGCTGTGCGGCATGGCAATCTGGGGGGTTAAGCAGACTGATGTGGCAAATGGAGGTTTGTACATGCCCATTCTCATCCACCCAGTCTGTGTCTTTTGTTTGGTGCATTTAAGAACTTGCCTGTCAATGCAAGAGACATAAGGGAAGCAGGTTTGATCCCTGGGTCGGGAAGATCCCCTGGAGGAGGGCATGGCAACCCACTCCAGTACTCTTGCCTGGAAAATTCCATTGACAGAGGAGCCTGGTAAGCTACAGTCCATGGGGTCACACAGAATCANTGGGAAGATCCCCTGGAGGAGGGCATGGCAACCCACTCCAGTACTCTTGCCTGGAAAATTCCATTGACAGAGGAGCCTGGTAAGCTACAGTCCATGGGGTCACACAGAATCAGACAGGTCTGAAGTGACTTAGCATACACAATCCATTTACATTTAAAGTAGTTATCTGTCTGTATGATCCTATTACCATTTTCTTAGTTGTTTTGGGTTTACTCTTTGTAAGTCTTTTCATTCTCTTGTGTTTAAGACACCTTCTTTAAGACTCAAAAGAAATAACTTTTTTTTTTAAGATTTTTTTGATGTGGACCATTTTTGTTAAAAGTCGTTATTGAATTTGTTACAACATTGCTTCTGCTTTATATTTTGCTTTCTTGTCTGGGAGGCACAAAGGACCTTAGTTCCCAGCCAGGGGTCAATCCCACACCCCCTCACTGGAAGGTGAATGGCCAGGGACGTCCCAAGAAGTGCTTATTGTTTCAAAAAAGTGACACATGAGAGTCATTGGAGGGCATTTAATAAAAAATCACTAAGCTGACAGCATCTTCTATGGCAAACTGTCCATCTCTCCTGTTAGAACAAGAAAACTCCCTGAAAAATAACCCTCTCTTATGCCCCACCTTCCTTCCCAGCCCACCACCCCCATTTTCTGCTCCATTTGACAGCAGAGCTCCTCACAAAGCAGACACGTGTGACCTCCACGTCCTCTCATTCCTGATTGAATTAGGCATTTGTCTCCGAAACTCTGCTGAGACATCTTCCATCAGAGCTACCAGACATCTCCGAGGACATCGCACGGTCCGCTCTCAGTCCTCGTCCTGACTTCTCACTGACTTCCGGCTCAGAGGGTCAGTGCCTTTCTCCTGTATTATTGTCTCCTTGTCATGCCGCGTCTCACGGGCTTTTCTTTCTGCTGCAAGAAACTCTCTTTTGCAGTCTCTCATGTTGGTTCATCCTTATCTTCCCAACTTCAAATTGACTCTTCCCAGACCTCAGCCACTGGACGCTTGCTCTTTTCTAACTGTCCTCATTCCTTGCGTGGTCTCATCCATGTTCCTGGTGGTAAATGCTGTAAATGTACTCGTAACTTCCAATCCTACACCTTCCTGAAATTAGAGAAGAGTACCTGTGCGTTGTCTGCCTGACCTCATTTGGTTGCCAGTGTATGCGATTACCACATAAAACCTCGGCTGCAGAGTCCCCACTGCAAAATTCCTTCTCCCACTTCCATCATCTTACTAATTGGTACTAGCATCCACTTGATTTCTTGGAAATGGCCACATTTTCACGACTAGATCGTTTCAAATCCTAAGACTTCCCAATAGGTGAAAAAATGGACATCGAGTAAGCGACTTATTCTCTCACATCCCAAACTTAGAACAAAGAGACAAGCCAGAAAACAAAACTGGATTCTCAGAAAAATAATCTAAATGCTGTCCTGGAAACCATTACTGAGGTTGCCAGTGGTCTTCTGGGGCACACACATCCTTGGAACCAAATGAATAGCTCTTTGGCTTGTGTGTATGACTGCACGGTGAGGCAGGGTGTGTGTCTGCAGAGAAAGATCCTTACAGCGACAAGCCAGGGTGCCCGCACTGAAGGAGAGCACACTTGGAAGAAGTTGTTCAAGTCCCGGAGTCGTTAGTGAGAAGCAAAAACATCCCTCCTCTGGGACTGTGAGATGCTTAAGGGCAATTCTGGGTTTTGTGAATGGGGGAGGCCTTGTTAAATAAGTTTAAAAGACAAAGATATCGATGGGCAGGAAGGGAGGCTATTTCTTCTGGACTCTTGCTTTCTGGAAGTCACCACTGGCAAGACTGTGTACTACGGGTAGGCATGGGAACAAGGGAAAGAAAGTGTTGATTCACTGGAGGCGAGCAGAGAACTCAGTGGCCTTTGTGTCTGCTGAATGCGTCCGGAAAGGCAAGGGAGAGCCAGATTCCCCGGTGGGCTTTCTCATCTCCATGGCGGTGGGCGCCGATGGCTGCAGAGAGAGCTCGGGGGAGCAGAGCGGAAAGAACCCCCAAGCGCCTGCCACCACGCTCCTGTAAGACGCGCAGGACATGGGGCTCTGAGCTGACCTGCACCACCGGTCACTAAGGTGAGACCATGTAGTGGGTTCCGGAGGGAACCGAGCTTGGACGAATTGCTCTTCTGCTCTCGGAAGCTCATTCCCTCTGGGGTGGGCACCTTGCGATGCTTCCTTTGGTTCCATGGTCATGCTTTATTGCTGTCCAGTCTAGGGCTAGAAGTAGTCTTTCTTTTCTTCCTATAATCTTTGGCAAGAGCTGAATCACGCAGATTAGAAAGCAAGCACCGTGTTTAGATCAGGGAAGTAACCATCAGAGAGAGAGACTTAAAAGCATGATGACTTATCCAGCCTAACATGGCTTATTGACTTGGGGCAGTGTGGCAAAAAATGAGTCCTTAATTCCCTGTGGAAACAGTCTTTCATGAAACCCTCTCATGTGTCTGCCTCACTCTTCCCCTGCNAGGGAAGTAACCATCAGAGAGAGAGACTTAAAAGCATGATGACTTATCCAGCCTAACATGGCTTATTGACGTGGGGCAGTGTGGCAGAGAATGAGTCCTTAATTCCCTGTGGAAACAGTCTTTCATGAAACCCTCTCGTGTGTCTGCCTCACTCTTCCCCTGCCCCAACTGACAACAGAGTGACGTTGAGCTTTCGAGACTGAGAGCTAAGATATGCTGTCGTTGATTTGGCGTTTATCATGCCTTTACAGCTGCTAATACAGAGAGACTGTAAAGACTCATTAGGAAAAAAAAAAAAAAACGCTGAAAGGTAGCGTGGATAAATAGTAAGCTCTTCGGGCACTGGCATCTGATAGGCTGGGAAAGCCCTGGGCTTTTACACTGTGTATGTTCTTCTTCTCCTTGTTCTTGTCCTTTGGTTTGCAACCGGGAGGGTTGCCATGGAGTCGATAACATCGGTTAACAGCCCATGGCTTCCGATTTTGTTTTTCTGGTGAAGTGAGCAAAAGCTGATATGCATGCAACTTGTTTACCTGGAAATTCCAGTGTTGGACAGATGCAGGTCTCCGGGTTTAGCCATGTTGTCATTATCGTTTAGTCACCGAGTCGTGTCCGACTGTTCGCAGCCCGCCCGGTTCCTCTGCTGGCGGGATTCTCCAGCAAGAATACTGGAGCGGGCTGCTGTGCCCTCCTCCAGGGGCTCTGCCATCTCCTGCACTGCAGGCAGGTTCTTTGCCACCGAGCCGCCTGAGAAGCTCAGATGTAAGAACCACAAATACGTCTCAGTTATGAAACTCTTGAAGCTTTTCATTTTCTTTTGATATGCCCTAGTTTTAAGTCTTTTATTGAATGTGTTACAGTATTGCTTCTCTTGTTTATATTATGTTTTTTTGGCTGCAAGCCATGTGGGACCTTAATTCCCCAACCAGGGGCTGAACCTTCACTCCGTGCACTGGAAGAAGTCTTAACCACTGGAGCGCCAGGGACGTTCCTAAGCTTTCCTTTTCAAAAGCCCTTCCCCCTTCCTCTTTATCTTCCGGTGAGCCTAGAAATCGTTCTGAGAATTCAAATGGGCCTGGGGAATATCCCTAGAGGTCCGTAAAGCCCATGACCCTGATGGTACAGCCTGCCCTTCCTACGTGATTCCAATTCAATCTGCCTCCTTCTCAAAAGCCTTTCATAACCTTTCTCTCTCTTAGATATCACTTAATCTCCTTCGACATGATACCTGGCACACACAGTGAGCACAAACTCAATGGAGACAATTATTATTAGCTTCATTTTAGAGAAGAGGGAAACTGTGATACAGACAGTGATAGTCAGTTATTAGCTAACCTTAAAGTCGTATCTCAACTCTGAGGCTCCACTCCAAGGAACATACATCTTATTCTCAGATTTGAGAAAATTACCAGCCAGTTGCAATTTTGCCGTAAGGAAGGCCGAATACCTGTGATGTCCAAGTCGTGGCAATTTTTTAAATCAGTTTTTATTGGCGTATAGTTGCTTTACAATGTTGTGTTGGCTTCTGCTGTTCAGCAAGGGGAATCAGACACACGTATACACATTCCCCCTCTTGTTGGGATTCCCTCCCATTCAGGTCACCTCAGAGCACAGTAGAGTTCGCTGAGCTATATAGTACATTCCCATTTGTTGTCTATTTCATGTTGGTATCATTCAGTTGCTCAGTTGTGTCCAACTCTTTGTGACCCCATGGACTGCAGCACACCAGGCTTCCCTGTCCTCCACTGTATTCCACAGTTTGCTCAGACTCATGTCCATCGAGTCGATGATGCCATCCAACCATCTCATCTTCTGTTGCCCCCTTCTCCTCCTGCCCTCAATCTTTCCAAGCATCAGGGTCTTTTCCAAGGAGTCAGCTCTTCCAACAAGTCAGCTTTTGGGATCAGGTGGCTGAAGTATTGGAGCTTTGGCTTCAGCATCAGTCCTTCCAGTGAACATTCAGGGCTGTTTTCCTTAGGATTTGCTGGCTTGATCTCCAGTGTCAATCACATATGTGTGTCAGTTCCAGCCTCCCAGTTCATCTCACCTCCACCCCTTGGTCCTGGCAGTCTGCACCAGCCTCGACCCGCTGCTCCCATGATGTTCCGATCAGCAGTATTCCACTGGCTGCTTCCTGACGCCCACATTCCATGGCTGGGCTGCGCCTCTCTGATGAGGCCAAGCTTCTCAGTGGTGCAGCCAGGGTCCAGGGAGGTATGCAGGAGGGGCTGGCATGAGGGGTGATGAGAGTCAAGAGGAAGGTCAAGGGTCAAGAGGGTCAAGAGTACAGGCCAGGGACATTCCGTGTGCATGTGATTTAATAAAGACAAATCAGCCATTTCACATTTTGATCTTTTTAAAAATCAAAACGGCTGCCCCTCAGGGGTAGAGCCACAGAGGTAGAGAACAGACAGGGAGTGGGAGAGGGGCACTGACATGCACGCCCCCGTGCGTGAAGAGAGAGCCAGTGGGAAGCTGATGAGTGGCCCAGGGAGCTCAGCTCAGTGCTCTGTGGTGACCCAGAGCCATGGCATCGGCGGGCGGTGGGGCGGGAGGTCCCAGAGGGAGGAGACATGTATCTGCATAGATGATTCGTGTTGTACCTCAGAAACTAACACAACACTGTAAGGCAGTTATTCTCCAATTAAAAAAACAAAACAAAACAAAACAAAACAAAACATCAAAAGCATCTACCCCCATCATGACTGCCATGACTGCTTGCAATCAGCCAAGGCAAGATTCCTGTTTTGGTCCAGGTGAGACCCGCTGACGTTTGGTGCACAGCTATCATTTTATAATGCATCCTGATTTCATTCCCCTCAGCATCCTTTTAAAGGGGTGGGCATGAAAAAGAGGTAAGATAACTGGTCAGAATTCACATAGGTGAGTGGTAGAGATAAGGTCCCCATAGAATTCAGTCAGACTCCAAAAATCAAACCTAAATGATTCAGATAAAGGCACTCATTTGTTTGTATTACATAAAAGATATAAATGGAATAACAGATTGTGAAAAGTACCTGATAAAGACTTTCTGGGACTCAAGCCATCAAAACCTGAAGTTGGTTTCCCTGCAAGATCCTCACATTTGCACTGACGGAAAGCCTGGACCCAGCTTCCCTCATGGCTCAGCCATAAGAATCCACCTGCCAATGCAAGAGCCTCTGGTTCCATCCCTGGGAGGGGAGGGTGTCCTGGAGGGGGGAATGGCAGCCCACTCCAGTATTCTTGTCTGGAGAATCCCATGGACAGAGGAGCCTGGCGGGGTACACAGTCTATGCGGTCACGAAGGGTCAGACACGACTTAGCAAGGAGACAGCAAATAAGCAGCCTGGAGCACAAGACTAACAGGTCCAGAAGCATCTCCTGCCCTTGGAGCTTCCCTGTCAGCCGCTATTCTGGCTTCCCCTAACTTTCCTCTTAAGAAAAATCTATGATTTGGCCTGGGATTTTTTTTTTTTTTTTAATTTAGGACACACACAGAAATACAAAAGAAAAGTAAAAACAGATCAGCTAAAAAGCTGACGCAATGAACAAGGGCATAAGCAGTACCAAACCATGGGCCAGTTTGATCTTTCCTATTGGCATGAAAGTATGGCTCATAATTATTAAAAATTAAAAAGTAGACCCAGCTGTTTTTACTTTAATGAGAAGATGAGGTCTTTCTTACACTTCATTTTTAATCCTCTTGGACTGTCTTTCACCATTGTTCATTTCATAAAGTTGTTCATTTCATGAAGTGCTATTTACTAGTTAGCGAAAAACACCATAAAAACCTTTAAATCTTTGTATAAAAACAGGCCTTCAGGGTTGCCTAGTTCAACTTGCTAACAAATTCAGGAAATTCTTCTATATATATATTCTTATTTTCTGAATCAGTAGCCTCGCTCTTCACCAGATTGTTACAGATTCTAAAACGAGTGGTGACTACAGCCATGAAATTAAAAGATGCTTGCTCCTTGGAAGAAAAAGCTACGACAAACCTTGACAACAAATTAAAAAGCAGAGACAGCACTTTACTGACAAAATTCTGTACAGTCAAAGCTATGGCTTCCCCAGTAGTCATGTACAGATGTAAGAGCTGGACCATAAAGAAGGCTGAGTACCAAAGAACTTGATGCTTTCAAACTGTGGTGCTGGAGAAGACTCCTGAGAGTCCCTTGGACTGCAAGGAGATCAAACCAGTCCATCCTAAAGGAAATCAGTCCTGAATATTCACTGGAAGGACTGATGCTGAAGCTGAAGCTCCAATACTTTGACCACCTGATGGGGAAAACTGGAAAAGACCCTGATGCTGGGAAAGATTGAGGGCAGGAGGAGAAGGGGACGACAGAGGATGAGATGGTCGGATGGCATCACTGACTCAATGGACATGAATCTGAGAAACTTCGGGAGACAGTGAAGGACAAGGAAGCCTGGCATGTTGCAGTCCACGGGTTCACAGTCGGACATGACTTACTTAGCAACTGAAGAACAACAAAGTGTTTTTGAGTCCATGAGTGAATATCTCCTGCTTCGTCCATTGTTTTCCGAGGTCTCCTGTACCAGTTCTTCACGACTGCCATGACTTCTCCTGAGAAGCAGAGCCTCCAGAATTGAACATCAGACTTCAGTGATGGAGTCTCTCCCATTCACAAACTTGTATTACTTTCACGGAGAGTTCTGTGTGCATGAAAATCTGTTTTTGTTGACTCTTGGCCTCGATTTTCTGGGAAAGATTTTTCAGCTTGTTGGCCACCCCTCCCTTCCTCTCTGTTCCTCTTTGCTGACCTCTTTGCTGAGCTTGGGGATGGATCAGCTTTCAGTGGAATCATCTGCCTAGATTGCCCTCCTGTGAATTTTCCCGGTGCCTGGGGCTTAGGGGATTGGACCCCATGCACACGCCCATCAGCTGCTTGTTCTGAGATGGGTCAATCCCGACTGCTCCTGAGTGGCTCAAAAACACATCCCAAAGAACTCAGCCAAGTACCCAGTGCTGCTCTGAACAAGCTCCCCAGTCCTAGTGACTGAGCCTCCTCTTTTTTTTTTTTTTTGATGAGATCAAATCCAAAGAACCATCTTCACCCTTCCTCTGCCAGCAGCTCCTTTCCTCATTAAAGCTTAGAACTTTAGCTCTGGAAAGAGCTGACTTTCTTATAGTCCTTTTCTCATTAGCATTGGCTTTCTTTTTGACTCCAGATAAATCTACCAAACTAGTTAAGCTTTAATTGTCTATCGCTTGCATCCATGCAACTCTAGCTCCTTTCCTCATTAAAGCTTAGAACTTTAGCTCTGGAAAGAGCTGACTTTCTTATAGTCCTTTTCTCATTAGCATTGGCTTTCTTTTTGACTCCAGATAAATCTACCAAACTAGTTAAGCTTTAATTGTCTATTGCTTGCATCCATGCAACTCTGGAGTGGGTTGCTATGCCCTCCTCCAGGGGATCTTCCTGACCCAGGAATCAAACCCGAGTTTCCTGCATTGCAAGCAGATTCTTTACCGCTAAGCCACCAGGGAAGCCCTTCTTTATCCCTTGCAAACGGTTATGCATAGAGTGGATAAACAAGGTCCTAGTCTACAGCACAGGTGGTGGTGGTGGCTTAGTTGCTAAATCATGTCTGACTCTTGAGACCCATGGACTGTAGCCCGCCAGGCTCCTCTGTCCATGGGATTATCCAGGCAAGAATACTGGAGTGGGTTGCCATTTCCTCCTCCAGGGGATCTTCTCGACCCAGGAATTGCCTCTTGCATTGCAGGCAAATTCTTTACCGACTGAGCTATGAAGGAAGCCCAGGTAACTACATTCAATATATGTGATAAAATATAATAGGAAAGAATATGAAAAAATATATACCCCAATCTCCCAATTTATCCCTCCCCTATACACACTACTATATGAAAAATGATAGCTGTAAAGACCTATTGTACAGCACAGGGATCTACTCAATACTCTGTAATGACCTACATGGGAAAAGAATCTAGAAAAGAGCAGACACATGTGTTTGTATAACTGGTTACCTTTGCTGTACAGCGGAAACTAGCACAACATTGTAAATCAACTGCACTCCAGTGAGTTTTTGTTAAAAACAAACAATGTGTGTGTGTNGCCATGAAATTAAAAGATGCTTGCTCCTTGGAAGAAAAAGCTACGACAAACCTTGACAACAAATTAAAAAGCAGAGACAGCACTTTACTGACAAAATTCTGTACAGTCAAAGCTATGGCTTCCCCAGTAGTCATGTACAGATGTAAGAGCTGGACCATAAAGAAGGCTGAGTACCAAAGAACTTGATGCTTTCAAACTGTGGTGCTGGAGAAGACTCCTGAGAGTCCCTTGGACTGCAAGGAGATCAAACCAGTCCATCCTAAAGGAAATCAGTCCTGAATATTCACTGGAAGGACTGATGCTGAAGCTGAAGCTCCAATACTTTGACCACCTGATGGGGAAAACTGGAAAAGACCCTGATGCTGGGAAAGATTGAGGGCAGGAGGAGAAGGGGACGACAGAGGATGAGATGGTCGGATGGCATCACTGACTCAATGGACATGAATCTGAGAAACTTCGGGAGACAGTGAAGGACAAGGAAGCCTGGCATGTTGCAGTCCACGGGTTCACAGTCGGACATGACTTACTTAGCAACTGAAGAACAACAAAGTGTTTTTGAGTCCATGAGTGAATATCTCCTGCTTCGTCCATTGTTTTCCGAGGTCTCCTGTACCAGTTCTTCACGACTGCCATGACTTCTCCTGAGAAGCAGAGCCTCCAGAATTGAACATCAGACTTCAGTGATGGAGTCTCTCCCATTCACAAACTTGTAGTACTTTCACGGAGAGTTCTGTGTGCATGAAAATCTGTTTTTGTTGACTCTTGGCCTCGATTTTCTGGGAAAGATTTTTCAGCTTGTTGGCCACCCCTCCCTTCCTCTCTGTTCCTCTTTGCTGACCTCTTTGCTGAGCTTGGGGATGGATCAGCTTTCAGTGGAATCATCTGCCTAGATTGCCCTCCTGTGAATTTTCCTGGTGCCTGGGGCTCAGGGGATTGGACCCCATGCACACGCCCATCAGCTGCTTGTTCTGAGATGGGTCAATCCCAACTGCTCCTGAGTGGCTCAAAAACACATCTCAAAGAACTCAGCCAAGTACCCAGTGCTGCTCTGAACAAGCTCCTCAGTCGTAGTGACTGAGCCTCCTCTTTTTTTTTTTTTTTGATGAGATCAAATCCAAAGAACCATCTTCACCCTTCCTCTGCCAGCATCTCCTTTCCTCATTAAAGCTTAGAACTTTAGCTCTGGAAAGAGCTGACTTTCTTATAGTCCTTTTCTCATTAGCATTGGCTTTCTTTTTGACTCCAGATAAATCTACCAAACTAGTTAAGCTTTAATTGTCTATTGCTTGCATCCATGCAACTCTGGAGTGGGTTGCCATGCCCTCCTCCAGGGGATCTTCCTGACCCAGGAATCAAACCCGAGTCTCCTGCATTGCAGGCAGATTCTTTACCGCTGAGCCACCAGGGAAGCCCTTCTTTATCCCTTGCAAACGGTTATGCATAGAGTGGATAAACAAGGTCCTAGTCTATAGCACAGGTGGTGGTGGTGGCTTAGTTGCTAAATCGTGTCTGACTCTTGAGACCCATGGACTGTAGCCCGCCAGGCTCCTCTGTCCATGGGATTATCCAGGCAAGAATACTGGAGTGGGTTGCCATTTCCTTCTCCAGGGGATCTTCTCGACCCAGGAATTGCCTCTTGCATTGCAGGCAAATTCTTTACCGACTGAGCTATGAAGGAAGCCCAGGTAACTACATTCAATATATGTGATAAAATATAATAGGAAAGAATATGAAAAAATATATACCCCAATCTCCCAATTTATCCCTCCCCTATACACACTACTATATGAAAAATGATAGCTGTAAAGACCTATTGTACAGCACAGGGATCTATTCAATACTCTGTAATGACCTACATGGGAAAAGAATCTAGAAAAGAGCAGACACATGTGTTTGTATAACTGGTTACCTTTGCTGTACAGCGGAAACTAGCACAACATTGTAAATCAACTGCACTCCAGTGAGTTTTTGTTAAAAACAAACAATGTGTGTGTGTATATATATATATATATATGTGTGTGTAATGGAATCACTTTGCTGTGCAGTAGAAATTAACACATTATAAATCAACTGTACTCCAATAAAATAAATGTTAAAAAATTCTTCATCCTCAAAATGGGGATGGTATTAATACCTAGTTCACAGGCTTTGGAAGGAAATTAAATTCACAGAGGTAAAGTGCGGGCACTTAAGAAGCGTTTCTGTTCATGCTGGGGATAGTACGCAACTCTTGTCTGCCCGGAGTCTGGTGCCCCATCCTGAAGCCCAGCTCCACACACAGGCTCAGTTGCTTTTATCCATACCTGTCTGATGTGAGTGATCACCTTCCTCGGTGTCTACCTGCTGCCCACACTCACCTCTCTTTTCAAAGTGTGTATCGCTTGTGTTCATCTGTTTCTGGCTGTGCTGGGCCTTTGCTGCCACGCGCACTCTTCTCTAACTGCAGTGGGCGGCTGCTGCTCCCTGGGTGCGGGCCGGCTTCTCAGTGCCAGGGGCTCGCTCGCTTCCTAGCTCAGTCTACAGGGCGTGTGGCTGCAGGAGTTGCAGCGTGCGGTCTTGGGTGTGATGCAGAACGTGGGATCCTCCCAGACCAGGGATCGAACCGTGACTGCTGTGATGGCAGGCGGACTCTTGTCCATTGGAGCGGGCCGGCTTCTCAGTGCCAGGGGCTCGCTCGCTTCCTAGCTCAGTCTACAGGGCGTGTGGCTGCAGGAGTTGCAGCGTGCGGTCTTGGGTGTGATGCAGAACGTGGGATCCTCCCAGACCAGGGATCGAACTGTGACTGCTGTGATGGCAGGCGGACTCTTGTCCATTGGACCACCAGGGAAGTCCAGCCTCTCCAGCTCTGTATTTCCCTATCCTTGTTGGTCTCTCACTATGTGGCTAAGACACGAACATGAAAGCCCTCTGAGTCCTTCCCCCCACACTACCCTCCCTCAGCCCCTCTGAATCCCTGTCCGTCCACAGTCGCTGGGGGGCCTCCCTCCAAGCACAGCCGATGTCCCACTCCGGTGGACAGTCCCAAATCCTTGACCACTGACCTTTGGGCTCTGCCCATCCTATTGCCTCTCAGTCTACACACATTAGATTTGGTTCCTAGAAAGGCATCACCATCTTCTCCCTAAATATGTGCTCCCAGCCATGGGGCTCGGGGAAGGCAATGGCACCCCACCCCAGTACTCTTGCCTGGAAAATCCAATGGACAGAGGAGCCTGGTGGGCTGCAGTCCATGGGGTCGCTAACAGTCGGACAGACTGAGCGACTTCACTTTCACTTTTCTCTTTCATGCATTGGAGAAGGAAATGGCAACCCACTCCAGTATTCTTGCCTGGAGAATCCCAGGGACGGGGGAGCCTGGTGGGCTGCCGTCTATGGGGTCACACAGAGTCGGACACGACTGAAGTGACTTAGCAGCAGCAGCAGCCATGGGGCTGACCCTTGGAGCTCCCCAGCCCCACAGGCTGCAGCTGTGAGCATAGCCAGCCGTATTCCACCACCAGCTGTTGCATCAGGCTTAATGATGACCTCTGAGGCTGCAAGGCTCAGAACGTGGCAGTCCTCCATGCACAGGGCTGTAAGGTGAATCTCCGCAGTGGAAGAAGGCACTCCTTCCCCTCTAAAAAAATCTGGGCTGGAACATAGTACATTCTTCCCTCGGGGGCACTTCTTTTGCAGTGAAGATGGAAATGTGATTTCTCTCATCCCACCTTTAGATTGCTGTGTATTGCTTTATGAGATGGGCAGTCAGGTGTGGCCATGAGTCTCAGGGAAAAATCAAGTGGGTTATGGACTTGAAGGTCCTTGAGGCCCGCGGTGTTATGTGGCGTGCAGCACAAACCACGTGGGGAGGACGGGAGAGGGCGGGGAGGCAGCAGAGAGCAGCGAGGTCAAGGGCAGGTCACAGCCGGCTTCTATCGGGGTTTGCGTGGGAAAGGCCAGACGGCTTTGTAGCGGCGAGCTCAAATGACTTAGGGGAACTCTGGGTGATAAGGGTGGTTCCAAGTTGCTTCATATCTGGCCCTGGGATGAGCAGGCAGAGGAATATTACCTTCGGGGTTTGTAGCCACCTAGAGGAGACGTGGTCCTGGGTGGGTGCCTTAGTTTGTGTTTCAGAGTTGTGCTCCCCGCTGAGTTCCTTTCTGTCTCTTTTAAGAATACTCTGTCCCTCCCTGGTGGCTCAGTGGTCAACAATCCACCTGCCAATGCAGGAGACACGGGTTCGATCCCTGACCTGGGAAGATCCCACGTGGTGCAGAGCAATTAAGCCCACGTGCCACGACTATTGAGCCTGTGCTCCGGGGCCCGGGAGCCTCAACTCCTGAAGCCTGCGTGCCCCAAGGCCTGTGCTGTGCTCTGCCACCGCAATGAGAGGCGCACGCACCGCCCCAAGGAGGAGCCTCCACCTGCCGCCGCTAGAGAGAAGCCTGCCCTGTGCAGCAGCAAAGACCCAGCACTTAAAAGGAAAAAAAAAAAAAGAGTCACGCTTCTGGTTGCAGAAGGAACTGATGCTCAAACCAGCCTGTGTTCTTTGGACCCGAGCAGCAGGAAGCTTTACCCTCGCCCCTTTCCTCAGGGCGCTCTGTGACATCACCCACGCGGGATTATTTTCCCTTGTGTTCACACACTTCGGCTCAATTCCAAAGGGCGTCCAGAGGCAACAGGCCTTTCCTCCAACCCACCCGCGGGCCCTGTCATCTCCCAACCGGGAACGTTCTTCTCCGTGGAAAGGGATCACCCAGTCTGCTCTCACGGGCGGCCTTAGCCCGCCCCCACCGCAGCGCTGGACCTCCTCTGCCCTCCTCCCTTTTCTGAGTGCTTGCCTCGGGTGGCTTTGCTGGTTGACCGTCCCTGAGGCTTGTGTGCACATCAAGGGCTGATCTTATCACTGGAGTGGCTAGACATAGCTCAGGAAAGCACAGAAAACAACCTCAGATGCTCAAGTATTTTCCCACAACCTGCGTGCTTAGAGTTACAGGAATAGCATTGTCACTGTTGTTCAGGGGCTGTCGTGTCCAACTCTTTTCAACCCCCATGGACTGCAGCACACCAGCTATTGGCTGTCTCTCCAATAGGCCCATCTATTGGCTATCTCCTGGAGCCTGCTCAACCTCATGTCCATGGAGTCAGTGATGCCATCCAACCATCTCATCCTCTGTCACCTGCTTCTCCTCCTGCTTTCAATCTTTCCCAGCATCAGGGTCTTTTCCAATGAGTATCAGGTGGACAAAGTATCGGACTTTCAGCTTCAGCATCAATTCTTCCAATGAATATTCGGGGTTGATTTCCTTTAGGATTGACTGGTTTGATCTCCTTGCTGTCCAAGGTACTCTCAGAAGTCTTCTCCAGCACCACAATTTGAAAGCATTAGTTCTTCAGCACTCAGCCTTCTTTGTGATCAACTCTCACATCCATACATGACTAGCTTTGACTATGCAGACCTTTGTTGGCAAAATGGTGTCTTGGCTTTTAATAGGAATAGCACACTTAATTCTAGGAAACCTGCTTCAAGCCTTGCATACAAAGGATACGTACACCAAGATGATGACGCTCACTCTCCTGCGCCATCTAGAACCTAGCTTTGGAGACCTGGGCCGCAATCCTTTCTTTCGCTTTCAATCTCTACGATAGGTAGTGAACAACTCCATTTCTCTAAGGTTTAGTTTGTTAATTTGCAAACCAAAAGAAGGTATAATAAAACAGGAATTTGGGGCTTGCTCTCAGGACCAGGAAAGAGTGCCCCAGAACTGAGGACCCTCGAGAAGAGACCCAGCAGGACAGAGGAGCCGGTGTCACTGGCAGTGGAGGCTGGGAGTGCCTTGAAGGACTTGAAGAGCATTGCATGTGGCCTGTGGGTGGGACTTCCTGGGATGCATCACTGAACCGCCTGGCCATCACCTATTAGAGGGCTGAGATTTTGATTAATGCTCTTCTATTGAGCTGACAGTAAAGTCTCCTTGTGGAGATGGAATAGGGGTATATGCCTACACATATGGTGTTGCTCCATAACAGAGTTAGACTGTTAGATTCAGATGACAAGGATAGGGGTCATGCATGGCCCTGCAGGGGACAGGAGGTGGATGCCAGCTTGGCCTGATGGCACAGACATAGATGTTGGGACTCAGCCCTGGGACCCAGAACCCAAGAAGCAAATGGCAGCTCTTGGTTGGTGGTGCTGGGGAGTGGAATGCACAAGATTGTGGTGCCAGGTGGCCAAATCCAAATGATTAAGAGAGCAAATATCCCCTCAACCTATTATATCTACTCTCTTGAATGTGGGTGTAGAAGCTGGCCTGAGTATATTCACAAGCCGTTGAATACACACATGTCTTTGAGGGCAGGCTTCTGATTTTTTTTAAGGGCATCCAGTCTATTTTTCTACGGGAAATTTGCATGAGGTTTGGGAGTTTAAATTGTCGATGATATTTACATTTCTCAGTTAAGAAGCCAATCGTTCTTCCTCCGGTCCTAGATTCTATGAAGGGGAAACAGTTATTTTAGTTCATAGCATATTCTTTCTGTTAAGATTTTAAACTTCTTCAGTACCACCAAGGCTCATCAATTGAATGAACTTTTCAGAACTGTTATCTCCCTTTCATGGATGCAAGCTGGCATTTTGATTAAGTCGAAGCCAAAAGTTATTTTGTTACCAGAGGAAAGATGCTCTTCATCAACTCCTCCAGTCAGCCTCAAATGAAAGACAGCTACAGTTACAATAGTTATGAATGATTTTTAATAAAATCAGTAGCTAAAACTTGTGGAATTTTCAAAACATATTGGGAAATCTCTCTGTGTGTCACTGTGCTGTGTATGTTCTTGACTAAAAATGCATTTTGATTTGCTTGAGGGGAATCTATGTATTTGTTCAAGCCTAGTACCTCTTGAATTTCCGCAGATTATTTGCTGGATGAATTAGCCCAAGGAATTAAAAATAAAAATTTATAAATCACCTTTTGCTCCACTACCCAGAATGTTCTCCTTGATTACATCCTGCCTCTCTGATAGCTTGAATTCAGGGAACAGATAGTCATTTTACAAGCCAGCAATGTACAGAAATGGGGCACAGTCTTTTCGGAGCCTGTGATTTATTCCAAGCCAAATGCAAATCAGTTTCTCATTTCTTTCCTCCTGTGGTTTATCTATGCCACCATCTTTCTTTCTTTGTTTGCCTAGAAAATCGAGTATTAAGTGCAAAAGTCAAACCCTGGGGAGGCGCCTTTTGTGCCTTAAATGCCAGGAGAGGTCTCAAACCTAAACACCTTTCTTTTGGATCTACAACATGATGCCACCTTCATATTCTGAACTCTAGTTGCAGAGTGTGGGTCCAGTTGCTCTTCAGCACATGGAATCTTAGTTCCCTGAACAGGAATCAAACCCACGTCCCTTGCCTTGCAAAGCAGATTCTTAGCCAGTGGGCCAACAGAGAAGTCCCTCAGGGGCCTGTTTGACAGAGTTTGTGGGGTGTCCTTGGCAAGACTGATATCAGCTCAAAGGCAGTAATCATCCTCATAATCCTTGGGAATATTCCCCCCTGTGCCAACCTAGTTAAAGGTTGATTGTATCGAAGAATACACAGAGGCTGTTTCCATGACCTTTCCAGTTCCTTACAGGCATTGGTAGGATAGAGCCTTTTACAGGGCAGGTGAAAGACTGACTTTACATCTTACCTGGAGATTTAAGGGGAAAGTGCACACATCTGCTTTAGACTCAACTCCCCAGTGTTCAACCCAGTGACTATTCCCACCCAAGAAATGCTGGGAACGTATCACTTCTTCTTTTTTTAATTGGGTATAGTTGTCTTGGGGCTTCCCAGGTGGCACTAGTGGTAAAGAATCCTCCTGTCAATGCAGGAAACAAAGGGGACCTGAGTTCAGTGCCTGGGTAGGGAAGATCTCTTGGAGTAGGAAATGGCAGCCCAGTTCAGCATTCCTGCCTGGAGAATCCCATGGACAGAGGAGCCTGGTGGGTTACAATCCATAGGGTTGCAGAGTCAGACACGACTGAAGCAACTTAACATGCATAGTTGCTTTACAATATTGTGTTAGTTTCTGCTATACAATGAAGCAAACAGCCATATGTCTACATAGATCCACTCCATTATGGTTCTCCCTCCCACCTACCCCCATCCCACCCATCTAGGTTACCGAATCAAAGACAACACAAACAAATGGAGAGATGACACCATGTTCTTGACTTGGAAGAATCAATATAGTGAAAATGACTATAGTATCCAAAGCAATCTACAGATTCAATGTAATCCCTATCAAATTACCAATGGCATTTTTTCATAGAATTATAACAAAAACGTGTACAATTTGCATGGAAATGCAACAGATCCCAAATAGCCAAAACAATCTTGAGAAAGAAAAACAAAAACGGAGCTGGAGGAATCACTTCTCCTTTTAAGCTAAGTATTGCTAATCTCTGGTGGCTCAGATGGTAAAGAATGTGCCTATAATGCAGGAGACCCAGGTTTGATCCCTGGGTTGGGAAGATTCCCCCTTATACCCTTCAGAGAAGGACAAGGCTACCCACCCCAGTATTCTTGCCTGGAGAATTTCATGGACAGAGGTGCCTGATGGACTACAGTCCACAGGGTTACAGAGAGTCGGACACAACTGAGCGATTAACATAACATTGCTAACCTGGGTCTCCCTTGTTTGTACAGGCATTCACAGGTAATGAAATCTAACCTTCCAACTTAGGTAGGGTGATTTCTCCTTCTTCTGTAGCACTCTAGTGGAAACTGAAGCACAATCAGAGGAGAAGTAGAGGAAATGAGATACATGGAACCTCAAGAGTCTATCAAACGCACTGATTTCTGCCAGCTACCTAAATCTTCTGTTTTCTGTAGTGAGTGGCAATGCTTTTTTGCCAAGTGTCTTTGAAAAGGCTCAGGCTAATAGAAAACTAATCTTATGTGACAGGCAACACGCAGCTTAAGGTATTGTTTCCATGGCCTGTCTATCCAAATCTTCCTAGAGAAATCATTTATCTTTTATTTGAAGACCATCTCCATCTGACTGTATCCACAAAGGAAAACAGGAACTGAAATAAGAGCCAATCACAGTTGCTTTGTTTTCCTTCCCAGTAAAGATGTCCTGAGTTTTCATTTTGACAGCTTAGAACAGACACTCAATCATTTAAAGGTCAAAGGTGCAGTAGATACTATCCAAGGAGTTCCTGGTCCATGAGCAAATGACGTTTTTGAGTTCAATGATACCCAGAAGATTGAACAGATTAATAAACAGACTCTCTGTAAGTGTCAAAAATAAAAAAGAAGATAATTTGCAGGTGATTCTCACAAAATGGGACTATAACCACAGAGAGATAAGACATGGTTTCTGGTTGGAATTCCATGCATACCAAGCTTGGAGAAGGTCAAGCATGACAGCACACACACTTCCCATAACATCTGTTTCCTTTGGAACGGGCAGTTAGGTTCTACCAGTGCAGCTCCCAAATCAGACTACATGGAGCCATCCTAGGTCGGTCACAGATGACCTGCTGCTTAAAAAGCAATGTGAGTGACTAGTAGGAAATGGGTTCTATTCTGAGTGATGCTTGTGATTCCTCTGGGCTACTCTGGCATGGCTCCTGGAAGGCTGTAGGCATGCTAAGTCACTTCATTTGTGTCCAACTTTGCAACCCTAGGGACTGTAGTCTGCCAGGCTCTTCTGTCCATGGGATCCCCTAGGCAAGAATACTGGAGTGGGTTGCCATTTGCTACTCCAGGGGATCTTCCTGACTCAGGGATCAAACTCGCATGTCTTTCATCTCCTGTGTTGGCAGGCCAGTTCTTTACCATCGAGCTACGTGGGAAGCCTTGAAAGTTTTATCAAGGCAATTATGTGCTAGGAGGGAACTTCTAAACAAACATGGAAATTGACAATCTAACCATTCTTAGAAAAAGTGAAATGGCAGATAACTCTCAATCTCTCACTCTTTTTAAATTAATTTTATAGGAGTATAGTTGATTTACAAAGTTGTGTTTCAGGTGGACAGCAGAGTGATTCAGTTATACACGCATTCATTCCTTTTCAGGTTCTTTTCCTTTGTAGGTTTTACAGGCTGTAGAGTAGTGTTCCTGTGCTGTACTGTAGGCTTGCATTGTTTATCTATTTTATCTACAGTCGTGTATGTATGTTAATCCCTAACTGCTAATTTAGCCCTACACTCGGGCCATGTTTTCCCTTTGGTAACCATATGTTTGTTTCTGAAATCTGTAAGTTTGTTTCCATTTTGTAAATAATTTCATCTAAATCCCTTTTAATTAGATTCCACATATAAGCGACACCATGTGATATCTGTCTTTGTCTGACTTACTTCACTTAGTTACGATCATCTCTAGGTCCATGCTCCACTCTTTATCTCTCCTCATTTGGATCGATACTTGAATGGACTGTAGCCATAGTTACAAGCACTGCAGTTAACTCCTCATTAAATGCCAGGGACTGTGAAAGCAGGTTTGGGGACATAGCTTGTTTACTCCTCCTAGCAACCTGTGAGTTGCCACTTTTCATGAGGGCAGGCGGAGGCTCAGGGAGTAACAGGCCGAAGTGCACAGTCTTGCTCATGATCAAGCCTCTGAGATCAGTGTCATGTCCGTTAGAACCCAGCATCTCAGTTCTCGAAGTTTTAGGACAGTAGCTCTCAGTCGTGAGACTCTGTGACTGTCCATGAGGGAGCTGAGCCGGGGATGGAAGCAGAATGATGGGGGTGGAGCCTGGAGATCTGTGGGTGTGACAGGCTTCCCTAGAATCTCAGAAGCAGGTGGATAATAGACTACATTTTAAAGAACACACGTTGCCATCTCTGCTTTGCAAACGGATTCATCTGTACCATTTTTCTATTAACAGAGCCCACATATATGCATTGATATATGATGTTTGTTTTTCTCTAATGGGATTGATGTATATACAGTACTACATATATAGTAAGTAACTTAAGAACCTAGCATATAGCTCAGGAAACCCTACTCAATGCTCTGTAGTGACCTAAAATGGAAGGAAACCCCCCAAAGTGGGGATATATGTAAACGTATAACTGATTCACTTTGCTGTACAGTAGGAACTGAGTTGACGTTGTCATCAACTCATCATACTCCAATAAACACTGAAACGCAAAAGTGAATTAAAAACAGCCCTCATACCCTTCTGCTTGTAGGGGTATTTGAAGGAGATTTTAGATTCCTGAAGATGAGTTATGAAGGACTGGCTAGGGCCAGCTCTTTAGGCCAATCAACAAGGAGATCAAACCAGTCAATCAATCCTAAAGGAAATCAGTCCTGGAAGGACTGATGCTGAAGCTGAAGCTTCAATACTTCGGCCACCTGCTGCGAAGGGCCAACTTGTTGGAAAAGACCCTGATGCCGGGAAAGACTGAAGGCAGAGGACAAGAGGGTAGCAGAGGGTGAGGTGGTTGGATATGGACATAAATTTGAGCAAACTCCAAGAGATAGTGCAGGACAGAGGGGCTCGGCTTGCTGTAGCTCATGGGCTTACAAAGAGTCAGACTGGTCTTAGCGACCGAACCACAGCATCATAAATATCCAACCGCCTTCTTCACATTCACCTGTCTCAAAAGCTCATTTCCTTGTGTCTTAAAGATCCATTGACATAGACCTTAAAGAAGTCAAGTTGAAAAATGGCACAATGTCTAACATTTTCTTTCCAAAGCGATTGCTAATATTAGGATGAAAGATGATCCTTTAAACAGACTTGAGTATAGCAGCCAAGCAGTGCAGGCATCAGCAGTTTAGGTTTTGGAATGGGGAAGGGAGAGAAGGCGGCACTGTGGGAGAGGAACCACTTCAGATGCCTGTTGAACTTGAACTCTGCTGTATGTAGCCCTGATCTGTGGCCAGCTGCTTTCACAGTTTCTCCAGCAGCCAAATCTGACCCAACCCTCTCTTCCCCCACTTCCTTGTTTTAAATGAGATCTGGTTTTACTTAGATGAATTAAATGTCACTATATTTGTTTCTGTGAATTGTTCCAGCAAAAGTTACAGCATCAGTGTCTGACTTTGAACGTCTGTAATACTGTCAGCCTCTCTGGGCTATTTATAGTTGCTTTTTAAAAGTTCTAATAAATGGTTTTAGACAGCGATTGGTTTCCTTTCTCTTTACCACTTCCTTGTTTTAAATGAGATCTGGTTTTACTTAGATGAATTAAATGTCACTATATTTGTTTCTGTGAATTGTTCCAGCAAAAGTTACAGCATCAGTGTCTGACTTTGAACGTCTGTAATACTGTCAGCCTCTCTGGGCTATTTATAGTTGCTTTTTAAAAGTTCTAATAAATGGTTTTAGACAGCGATTGGTTTCCTTTCTCTTTAAGGAGCCTCAGAATTGGGATGCTTCAAAGTACCAGCTGAAAATACCTATTGATTCTTTTTTTTTTTTTGCAGAAGGAATGCATGTTCATTGTAAAATTTTAGGAAGTGTAGATAGACAAATTAGAAGAAAAAAGGGGAGGAAAAAGTATATCATACCAGAAAGGGTCACAATCCATATTTTGTTTATATCATTCTGTCTTTTCTCCATGTTTAAATGTATTTAAACTTTAAAAATATATATTTTACAAGATGTTTTATATTCCTCTTTCATTTTTTTCCACCAAACAATATGTTTTCTATTTTTTCTGTCATGCATCTACTCTATCACATTTAATGCCTACATTAAAAGTCATGAGTAATGATACAATTGTACTATTACCTATGAAACAAGCCCACATTTATTAGATAGTAAGCCATATCTAAAATCTGCTACTACAAAGAGCCTTACAAATTAGCCACATCTCTCTGTTCATTCATGATGGTTTCTTCAGGACAAATTGTTACAAGTGAAATTGCTAGATCTGAAACTGTACCAGATTCACACACTGTTGTCACATGTAGCCAACTCACTTCCAGAAACAGTTCAAATTATATCTATATATAGATATATATATACACACACACACACACACACACATATATAATATATGGGCTTTCCAAGTGGTGCTAGTAGTAAAGAATCTTCCCGCCAATGCAGGAGATGCAGGAGACATGGGTTCCATCCCTGGGTCAGGAAGATCCCTGCAGGAGGGCATGGAACCCCACTCCAGTATTCTTGCCTGTAGAAGCCCATGGACAGAGGAGCCTGGTGGCCTATATCCCATGGAGTCCTAAAGAGTTGGGCACAACTGAAGCGACTGAGCACACGCATGCACAAGCATGTGTGTGTGTGTGTGTGTGTGTGTATGCTGTGGTTTATTTATTAAGTCATGTCTAAAACACACACACACACACATATATAATATATGGGCTTTCCAAGTGGTGCTAGTAGTAAAGAATCTTCCCGCCAATGCAGGAGATGCAGGAGACATGGGTTCCATCCCTGGGTCAGGAAGATCCCTGCAGGAGGGCATGGAAACCCACTCCAGTATTCTTGCCTGTAGAAGCCCATGGACAGAGGAGCCTGGTGGCCTATATCCCATGGAGTCCTAAAGAGTTGGGCACAACTGAAGCGACTGAGCACACGCATGCACAAGCATGTGTGTGTGTGTGTGTGTGTGTGTATGCTGTGGTTTATTTATTAAGTCATGTCTAACTCTTTTGCCATCCCATGAACTCTAGCCCACCAGGCTCCTCTGTCAATGGGATTCTTCAGGCAAGAATGCTGGAGTGGGCTGCCATTTCCTTCTCCAGGGGATCTTCCCCACCCAGGGCTTGAACTCACGTCTCCTGCATGTCCTGCAATAGTAGGTGGATTTTTCACTGCTGCACTGCCTGGGAAACCCCTGTATTTTATCTTTGAAATAAAAATATAATAGCATGCATTTGTGTTAGGAGAACCACATTTCTAATCATTCAATCATCTTTTTAACAAGTTCTATTAAACACTTTTTAGTGCCAGACATTTTTTGTCTTTTGATCTCCATATCCCCACCCTTTAACGTCACTGCTGGAGGACTGTATTGTGGGGCTTGGACCATACCCCATCGTAACAGGAGAAGGGTTGTTTACATTTCAGGATAATCACACTGGATGAAAGTGACAAGAGATGAAGGCCATTGTGGAAACCAGGTAAACCCAGGTTCTTACCTAATCAGGAAAGCTTGAACTCAGCAACAAAAAACACAGATGAGTTCCTGCGGTGCAGGTCCTTGTGAGAACCAGGTCTTAAAGCCATCCAGGAACAAAGGCCACTGCAGCCAGCCTGCAGCTAGCAATGGTGAGAGCCTCAACAGGAGAATGACGCAGATGCAAGAGGGCAAGGGGCCTGTGCTGAGAGCATCGTCACCCGCAGCAGCAGCCAGGACGACTGAGGGTCTCTTAGCCCCGGTGCCAGCTCCTGGGCCCGACCTGCTCGCCTCCCCGTGGGAAATAGCGCTGCCCCTGGGGCTCCAGCCACTCTCCAGATCCCTCACTCAACTTGCTTTCTCTGTGGTATTTACTCCACACTCTCCGTGACCATCTCCTTTTATTATTTATCAATGCCCAACTCGCAAATGCAGAAGTGGGTGCGTGCATACATGCTAAGTTGCTTCAGTCACGTGTGTCTCTTTGAGACCCTGTGGACCGTAGCCCACCAGGTTCTTGTGGAGTGGGTTGCCATGCCCTCCTCCAGGGGATCTTCCCGACCCAGGGCCCGAACCCCAGTCCCTTGTGTCTCTTGCACAGCAGGCTCTGTACAACTTGTGCCACCTGGGAAGCGCCACAGAGGTGGCTCTCTCATTCTTGAAGGTGGGCAGGTCAAGCACACAGCAGAAGTTCAACTTTTTTAAAAAAGTAATTCAAAAAAATGCAAAATAAGAAAAAAAAATCACAAATTTTCCACTGGAGAGTTTTAGAGACCACTGGGGAAGGGCTTTCCTTATACAACAAGGGGAAATTGAGCTGTGGTCTCTCAAAGAGACATTAAGATCTCATGATATCCATGAGAATCTGGGTCCAACTCAAGGTAAACTCTAAGCAACAAGGGCTGACACCCAACCAAGATGGGATGACAGGTTTATTTTCAAGATAAAAACAATAAATACCTTCAGAGATGGCTCAGCAATGCAGGTACATAGCATTTAAAACAGAAGACAGCATGATAAGCTGTTTGAGAATTAACTTGTTAACGTTGCTGAGCTTGTCAGTCTTGTTTCCTTTAGGTTGGTTCCTCAGAGTAAATAGCAATAAAATTCTTAAACTGATCTGGAAGTATATGTACCATGTACATAAGTGTGTGTGTCTCTGTGTGTGTGTGTCTCTGTGTGTGTGTGTGTGTGTCTGTGTTGAGGACAAGGTCTAGGGGATTTTCCATTTGGTAACAGTTGTGAACTGATGCTTCTGAATGGTGGTATTGGAGAAGGTGCTTGCGGGTCCCTTGGACTGCAAGGAGATCCAACCAGTCCATCCTAAAGGAGATCAGTCCTGGGTGTTCATTGGAAGGACTGCTGTTGAAGCTGAAACTCCAATCCTTTGGCCACCTGATATGAAGAACTGACTCATCTGAAAAGACCCTGATGCTGGGAAAGATTGAGGGCAAGAGGAGAAGGGGACGACAGAGGATGAGATGGTTGGATGGCCTCACTGATTCAATGGGCATGAGTTTGCGCAAGCTCTGGGAGTTGGTGATGGACAGAGGAACCTGGCAGACTGCAGTCCATGGGGTCACAACGAGTCAGACACGACTGAGTGACTGAACTAAACTGAGTAGTTGTGAAAGATGAAAGGAAATGACTCGGCCCCTGGGCCTCGGCAGAAGAGCAGAGAAATGGCCCAGGTGGCTTTGCGGCAGGAAGTGGCGATGTCCACATCCTTGGGGACCGTGCGTCGTCTGCCTTGCTCTTGTTTAGTCGCTCAGTTGTGTCTGTGCGACCCTGTGGACCACAGCCCACCAGGCTCCCCCATCCCTGGGAGTCTCCAGGCAAGAACCCTGGAGTGGGCTGCCATTTCCTCCTCCAGTGCGTGAAAGTGAAAAGTGAAAGTGAAGTCGCTCAGTCGTGTCCGAC
This sequence comes from Oreotragus oreotragus, assembly GCA_006410675.1. NCBI lineage: Eukaryota > Metazoa > Chordata > Mammalia > Artiodactyla > Bovidae > Oreotragus > Oreotragus oreotragus. The sequence goes on along the minus strand of SJYX01014966.1, from coordinate 25,917 downwards.
TCTTAGCGATCCCATGGACAGCAGCCCGCCAGGCTCCTCTGTCTGCGGGATGCTCCAGGCAAGAACCCTGGAGTGGGCTGCCATTTCCTCCTCCAGGGGATCTTTCCAACTCAGGGATGGACCCCAAGTCTCCTGCATTGCAGGCCGATTCTCTACCATCTGAGCCATGCTGCTGCTGCTGCTGCTAAGTCACTTCAGTCGTGTCCGACTCTGTGTGACCCCATAGACGGCAGCCCACCAGGCTCCCCCGTCCCTGGGATTCTCCAGGCAAGAACACTGGAGTGGGTTGCCATTTCCTTCTCCAGTGCATGAAAGAGAAAAGTGAAAGTGAAGTCGCTCAGTCTGTCCGACTGTTAGCGACCCCATGAACTGCAGCCCGCCAGGCTCCTCCGTCCATTGGATTTTCCAGGCAAGAGTACTGGGGTGGGGTGCCATTGCCTTCCCCTCTGAGCCATGAGGGAATCCCAAAGGAAAAGTGGGCTGAAAAAGGGATCTCCAGATAAAGCGAATAGCAGCAGCATCAGAGTTGGATTTTGCATGTTCCCAGCATCTCCCTTCTCAGCTTCGCCTTAAGTTTGCTGATAACATATTATAACATATGTTATAATATATATGCATTTATATATTTAATATCTATTTTAACATATATGTTATCAGTGAACTTAAGGAGACGCTGAGTACGAAACCCCTCTATTCAGCGTAAAACTTTGTAAATTGATTCAGAAAGAGAAGCTGTAAGATTCTATCTGGGAAGAGTTAAAATCCATGGTTACTGAGAAGCTGGACTGGGGTGGGAGGGGTAGGGGGAGGAGAGGAGAGGGAACAGAGGCGGAATGGAAGCTCGATGTGTAGCCGTGGCTACTCCGAGGGGTGTGAGAGCAGCTGAGAAGGAAGCATGAAGTGATGTGGGTTTGTCAGCAAGGGAGACACTGAAATCAGGCAGACGGGGGCACGTGGAGGAAGACGAGCAGCATCTTGCAGGCAGTGGGTGAAGCAGACATTCAGTGACTGAGTGTCAGGCCCTCCTAAGAGCATCTGAGTGTCTTATTGATGATTCCAGGCAAGGTCAGGCTCAGGCTTAATTCCAAGACAAGAAGTTGTGGGATAGATTTTGTGCAAAATAGCTTCTTGGGTTCTCTCCTAACTCATTAACATCCCTCTTTCTTGCCTCTTCACCAACCAGAGCCCACCCACGTGCCCCTGGATCACACCTCTCCTGAAATCCCTCTCCCCTCCCCGACCCTGGCCCCTGACTCCTACTAGAAGATCTGCAAAGACCATGACCTGCATGGAGAATTCAGGGTTAGGGTTAGGAGAATTCAGGCCACCCTTTCTAATCTCTACCCTGCCAACTCTCGCGTTTCCACTAAAATGTACCCCATCTAATAGTTTCGCCAGGAAAGTAACTTGATTCTGGACGACGTCGTGAAAGTCACTTGCATCGGAAAGAAAGTGCTTGTTCATCTCAAAGGCCACGGATGTGAATAAGTGAATTTTATCGAAGATATTTTAGACTTTCACTGGTTCTGCCTCTCCAATTATACAGAGATGATTACTGTTGCTATTCATATATTTATATTAAGTAGATGCTAGTGACCAGATCAAATTTTATTACAAAAGTGACAGGATTGTAAAGTCTTAGCCACTGTGTTATACACTCAATGTGCTGATGAGAAGCTTAGGCCTGAACTATTTACAGAGTATTCTGCCTGGTAAACGACTGAGTTTGAGAGTATATAGCAAAATGGCAGAACTGCTTCAAAACTGGTGAGCCTGACTGAGGCGCTTTTGTGCGTTGAGAATAGGAGACAGATATGCAGGCTGCTCCTTCCTTTTGCTGAAAATATTCCCTGTCATTTCTATGTGCATGCTCCGAAGCTCAGTCGCGTCCAACTCTTTGTGACCCCATGGACTGTAGCCCGCCAGGCTCCTCTCTCCGTAGGCTGTCCCAGGCAAGAGTCCTGGAGTGGGTCGCCGTTTCCTCCTGCAGGGGATCTTCTCGACCCAGGGATGGAAGCCCCGTCTCCTGTGCTTTGGCAGGTGCACTCTTTACCACTGTGCCACCTTCTGTAGCCCATGCACTGTATTGGTAAAGGTTTCTCCCTGAATTCACACCAAGATCTGAAGAACCTGGGGCCTAACAGCAGATGTCACTAGTCAGAGCAGATCAAGGAACTTTAATGTCTCGACTTAGCACAATGAGCAAGGCTGGAGAGAAGTCATCATCAGGGTGGGGTCTCCTCACCCCTCCAACTTTCTTGCTCTCACCTGTGTGTGAGCAGTTACCTCCTAAGTTTCCTTGAAAATTGCGATGAACGTGGGCGCTGTTTCCAGGGAGATCCACCCTCCTCACTGTGTGTTGCCTCCTACTCAAGCCACACCTATAAAAGAACTCCACATCAGGACAAAGTCCATGTAACACTGAAGACCCTTTCCTATCTCTCTCGTTAATCGCCAGGCAAGGTAGTTTGAAACTGATGTAGAAAAGGGAACCTTAGATCTAGTATTTGTTTTTGAACTTTAGAGCCCACCATTTTGTAATTTCAGTGATCAAATTTCCATTTTTATTTAAAAAAAAAAAAAAGGAGCTTTGCAGGCAATGAAATGGCCACCATTAGTTTTAGGAGACCAAGGAATAAAGCAAGAAGAAAATGCAGGCAGGAGCACTGGACACAGCTTGCTCTCTTTAGTGGCTTGTTGCTCAGCTGTGTGCAGCTTATTGCAGCCCCGTAGGTCGTGGTCCCCCAGGCTTCTCTGTTCAGGGGATTTTCCAGGCAAGAATCCTGGAGTGGCTGCCGTTTCCTGCTCCACGGTACTTTCCTGACCCAGGGATCGAACCGAGTCTCTTGCATTTCCTGCATTGGCAGGCGGATCCTTTACCACTGACACACCTGGGAAGCCGTGAAAATACTTTTTCATGATGGAGTTGACGGTGACAAGATGATTTTGAAAGCATTCAGTTAATTTCAAAGCCCAGTTTTAATTCTGAGGAAAGCAAATGTTAACTATAGAAATGTCCAGTCAATCAGCAAACCTTATCCTCTGTTCTTTATCCATAAACTATTAGAAAAGTGCTCAAGTTAACACACCATACGAAACAAGAGACTAAAAATAAAAAACACCTATGTTGTTTCTAGCCATTTTGACAACAGGGCCTTTGTAAACATCTTAGCACACGGTGTAGGCTGAAAAATGGTAAACACTAAATAAATCAGGTTGGCTATGATCTAACATTTAGCTTAAAAGAAATTGCCTTTTAGGAAATGCATCATTTACATGGTGGGAAAATTGAGGGATAGATGAATTAACTGTACACATTTAAACAGAATCTGAACACTTTTCTTTGGATAAGTTGAAATGAATAATCAGAATAATAAACCACAGTAGAAGACCTGATGGTTTTGGGAACAGAATTCTCACAGCTGTTAACTTGTATCCTTGACATTGTTACATTATGCAGAAATAATATTTCCACAGATTCACATTTGCTCACTTGTGGCCTGTATTAATTGAAACTTCATTCACCAATTAGCATACTGTGGAAGGTATTTTTAAAAAGGGCTTGTTTATAACACTTGTTGGCACTACTGAAACTCCGAGCGATGCCAAGTAAATGCCATTTCAAAGAAAAACCTCTCTTTTTCCTTCTGGCAGCAGGAAAGAGCAGAGTGTCTCACAGCAGCTCTTGATTTATGATTCCCACAAGGGGTGCAGTTCCCTGGAAAGAACGGGGTTAGAAGGAAGCATGGATGAAGAGAAGAGCTTTATCTCTGAGTTGGCTTCTTAATTTGCAGTCCTGTCGGCCTCTGATGAGACTGTCGCATTCTCATGCCTCCAAGGATCAGATGAGAGAGTAGAAACTGACAACCTTGAATAGCTTCCTGTTCGTAAGACGTCCATCCAAGGCACATCAGACAAATCTACAAAGAACCCCGTATCCTGTGGGCAGCATTTGTGGAAATAGTTTTTTTTTTTTTTTAATTTAAGTGTATTTTTAACTGGAGGATAATTGCTTTGCAGTATTGTGTTGGTTTCAGCCGTATCTCAGCATGAATCAGCCGTAGGTACACACATGATCCTCCTTCCGGAACCCGCCTCCCACTTCCAGCCCCATCTCACCCTCTAGGTTGTCACAAGGCATGGGGTATTTTACCTTCAACATTTCAGGATGTGTTTGCTCAGCCATGAGCCATATCCTGAAAGTATGTGGCTGTCTCCCCAAAATGCAGTTGAAGAAGTGACCAAGGACACGTGACTAATCAAGGCAGATCTGAAGGCTGATGGATCAGACGGCCAGAAGCAGACGGACGGACGGGGAGAACTTGGACATGCCTCCCAGGACATCTTGGCTGTAGGCAGAGTATCCGTCCTCACAATGGGCCACCAGACAAAGTGCTTATTGTAAAGTGGGCCTGGTCCCTGGAGAAGAAGAAAAATGATGCCTGTTGACTTGGGAGGTGGGGGGTGGATTAACTCATTCCTCCCTTTCATAGTGGGAAGGCACTGGATAAATACTTGGTGATTAATTTCTTTGGTTGGTTTCAGGGTGAGGTGCCTCAATGTCTAGAATAATATTTATTCCTGTGAAATTTTTTATGCAGTCCAGCAACAGGATCCTCTAGTCCAACGTCTCCCCCTTCCTCCACTCTCCCCTACCTGGCACAGGTAGATGATACAGAAAACAGGTTCTAGTAACTACTGAACCATGAGCACTGGGCCCCAGGGACTTGGCATTTTTGGCAGAGAAGTAACTAAAAAGACCATTCAATACTGAATTAATCAAACTGACTTTCAGACTTGGAAAGCCATTGACCTATACTGAAGATGCTGAAAGCAATGATAACTGTATGTATCAATATAACTTGATCTTTTAAAGACCAAATGAATTTGGAGGGAGGAAAATGCCTTTGCCCAGGCAGGGCCGTGAAAACCTCAGGAACACGGGGAAGAGCTGGGGGAGAGTGCCCAAGCACGGAACGCTCCCTTTAAGAGGGAAGCAAGAGGAGCGGCCTTGGCAAATCTTCGGCTTCTATTCAGAAAGAGAAGAGCTTCCAGTGTCAGAGAAAAAAAAGGAAAGAAACACAGAAGAAAAAGAAAAAAAAGGATGGATGTTTTGAAACAAAGGCAGGAGCAATGTTATACTTTATTGAAAGCTTACCTGGGAATGGTTTTAACTCCTCCAGGGTTAAGAAAGATTTTTTTTTTTTTTTCCCCTCCTCTCAAAACTAAAGGAGGAGCTAGGGTAAAGGAGTTGAGTCTGAAATAGCATCCTTGTCAGTTCTGTTCTGTCCTGGGAAGTACACAAGGCAGAAATACCTCCGTGGAAGAGAGAGGAGGCTGCAGATACAGAAGGCAAGGGACCGTCTATGATACAAGCTGTATGTAAGTTACGTTGTGACAGTAGCATAGAAACCCCTCTTTCCTTAAGTTACTTTTTACTGGAGCATAGTTGCTTCACAATGCTGTGTTAGATTCTACTGTGCAACAGAATGAATCAGTCACAGGTGTACATATATCCTCCCCGTTTTGGCTTCCTTCTCNCCCCTCCTCTCAAAACTAAAGGAGGAGCTAGGGTAAAGGAGTTGAGTCTGAAATAGCATCCTTGTCAGTTCTGTTCTGTCCTGGGAAGTACACAAGGCAGAAATACCTCCGTGGAAGAGAGAGGAGGCTGCAGATACAGAAGGCAAGGGACCGTCTATGATACAAGCTGTATGTAAGTTACGTTGTGACAGTAGCATAGAAACCCCTCTTTCCTTAAGTTACTTTTTACTGGAGCATAGTTGCTTCACAATGCTGTGTTAGATTCTACTGTGCAACAGAATGAATCAGTCACAGGTGTACATATATCCTCCCCGTTTTGGCTTCCTTCCCCCTCAGGTCGCCACGGTGCATTAGGCAGAGTTCCCTGTGCTATCCAATATGTGATCATTAGTTATCTATTTTATCATACTTTATACACCCTATTAATTGCGTATATGTGTCAACCCCAGTCTCCCAGTTCCTCCCTGCTCACCACCCTTTGGAACATAGAAACTCTTCATTGCCTCCTTTTTCTAAGGAAAACCATCTGACTTAAACAGAAAGCCTCTAAGATGGCTAGACAAATACCTGAATTCTATTTTGCCTTTTTACATTATAGATTGTTTTGTTTCCTAAATGTCCTCAGGCCAGAAGCGTCTACAAAATGAAGACTTTTTTTTTTCTTCTTCTTCTTTTTTTAACGTTGGGTCAGAAGAGGCCGTGAGGCCTCATTTGGGATAATCACAGTGTTTACTGAAGCCTTATGCATGTATAAAAATGTTATTTTCTCTAATTGCATATTTTGTTCCTGTATTGACTGAGCTGGATTCTAAACTGAAATGAGTGATCAATACTTAATGTCTCTGCCGTTCAGATGAAGTCTGAGCTGTTTCAGACGGCATCAGATCGCTTCGAACTGGGCCAGTTGCTCTAAAGACCGAGACTGACAGCTAAAGAAGCGTGTGGAATTTTCTGTTTTTCAGATTTGAAGTGAACACCCCCAAGCTCGCCAGCAGCCGTGCCCCTGGGAGCCTTGCTTCTCCAGCGGTCCCCCGGATATACCCCAAGGGCCCTGGAGAGCATGCGCCGCTACGGCAGCAGCTACCCCATCGTGAGCGTGGACCCCAAGGGCCCGGGGTGCGCCCCCGAGCCCCTCCTGGCCGAGCAGCGCCGAGCGCGGAGGCGCCTGCTGCACAAGGACGGCAGCTGCAACGTGTGCTTCAAGCACATTTGCGGGGAGTGGGGCAGCTACGTGGCGGACATCTTCACCACGCTCGTGGACAGCAGCTGGCGCCACGTGCTCGCGGCCTTCTCGCTGTCCTACGTGCTCTCCTGGCTGGCCTTCGGCGCGCTCTTCTGGCTCATAGCCCTCCACCACGGCGACCTGCGCGGCGGCGGCCCGCAGGCCGCGCCGTGCGTGGACAACGTGCACTCCTTCACGGGCGCCTTCCTCTTCTCCCTGGAGACCCAGACCACCATCGGCTACGGCTACCGCTGCGTCACCGAGCAGTGCCCGGTGGCCGTGCTCACGGTCATCCTGCAGTCCGTCCTGAGCTGCGGCATCAACACCTTCATCATCGGGGCGGCCCTGGCCAAGATGGCCACGGCGAGGCAGAGGGCGCAGACCATCCGGTTCAGCTACTTCGCGCTGGTGGGCCTGCGGGACGGCAAGCTCTGCCTCATGTGGCGCATCGCGGACTTCCGCCCCAACCACGTGGTGGAGGGCACGGCCCGCGCGCAGCTGCTGCGCTACGCCGAGGACGCCGAGGGCCGCGTGACCGCGGTCTTCCAGGACCTGCGGCTGCTCAACGACCAGCTCATCCTCGTCACCCCCGTGACCGTGGTGCACGAGATCGACCGCGACAGCCCCCTCTACGCGCTCGACCGGAAGGCCGTGGCGCGGGAGAACTTCGAGATCCTGGTGACGTTCGTCTACACCGGGGACTCCACCGGGACGTCCCACCAGTCCCGGAGCTCCTACGTCCCCCGGGAGATCCTCTGGGGCCACAGGTTTCACGACGTCTTGGAAGTGAGGAGGAAGTACTACAAAGTCCGCTGCCTGCAGTTCGACGGCAGCGTGGAGGTCTACGCCCCCTTCTGCAGCGCCCAGCAGCTCGACTGGAAGGACCAGCAGCGCCCGGCGGAGAAGGCCGCGCCCGCGCGAGCAGCCGCCGCGCCCGCCGCCACGGTCCGAAGAAGCTCGTTCCGCGCCGTGGCCATCGTCAGCAGCTCGGAAAGCCCGGAGGAGGCCGCCGCCTCTGCCGCCGAGGAATGTAAGGAAGCGCCGTGCCCGAAGGCCCTGCCGACTTTAAACAGGATCTCCGTAGAATCCCAAATGTAGTCCTGACTCCTGACTGTGAGGGCTACCTGCCACCCAGCGGTCCTTGCTCTCTAGCCAATCACCATGAGGCAAGGACTTATAAAGAGAGCTTTGGAAGACTGTGACACCTGTCTTTGAAGGTGATGAAAGATAAATAGAGCAGGTTCAGCTTGGTAAAAGATATCTAAACCTTACGTTATATACAATTAATTTTTTTTTTTTTTTGGCTAGCAACTGTTGTATTTAGGGAGGCTACCAAGAAGCCTAGTTGATTAATTTAGATTTCATCTCTTTTAATTATTCCATACACTTGTATTATCAGTTGGGAGTATAATATTTCAGGAATAAGGAACAGAGATAGGCTACGAGGACAAATAATAACAGACAGTAGAAAGAAAGTAGCCCGGACGACAAGATGTTGAACATATCCAGAGTGATAGTGTGATGAGCTGCCTAGAAAAACCTTACGTCTTACAATCAAGATGTGCAAGGAGCGCCTTCAGCAACTTGCGGAGTTGAGCTGTTTCGCCGTGAACGCACCCGGCCCGTTTGGGTCACCGTGTTTACCCCTCCCAGGGTCTTGGTATCAGCTGCAGAGACTGTGTCTGTAAGAAGTAACCTGTCACCAAATTCTGACGGAGCCTGTGTGCCACTTGCCAGGGAATGATCACAAAGGGCTGCTGCTGCTGCTGCTGCTGCTAAGTCACTTCAGTCGTGTCCGACTCTGTGCGACCCCATAGACGGCAGCCCACCAGGCTCCCCCATCCCTGGGATTCTCCAGGCAAGAACACTGGAGTGGGTTGCCATTTCCTTCTCCAATGCATGAAAGAGAAAAGTGAAAGTGAAGTCACTCAGTCTGTCCGACTGTTAGCGACCCCATGGACCGCAGCCCACCAGGCTCCTCCGTCCATGGGATTTTCCAGGCAAGAGAACTGGGGTGGGGTGCCGTTGCCTTCCCCCTCACAAAGGGCTAGAAGTTACTATTTATCTCATCCGTAAGGCAGAAGAAACGCTGGCATCACTTTTCAGAGAGAGATTGCTCTCTCAAACGCCCGGGATGACTGGCTCCAAGGTGTGGCTCCGCGCAGGAGAGCAGAACGAGGCAGCAGGAGGCTTGCCAGGTGGGTGGCCAGGGGCTTCTTCTCCCGCCTGCACCCACCTTCTCTGGGGACGGAGGGCGGACTGGGATCGCAGAGGTGCGGTGAAGAGCGGGAGCGTCAGAACCAGTCTCAGGCCCTCCGAGAGAAGGCACGTCCCGTATCTTGAAAGACTGGAGTTCTGGTTACACACGGGATGGGGCCTTTCTTATTTTTATTTTTTGGGCAGTTGGGTGGGGCGTTAGGAGGTGGGGACACTGTGAGGAGAAAAGTATTTTTGCCTACGAGCAGTTATGTATATTTCCTATCTCGGTCACTTTAGAAAACAGAAACAACTTAAACTCTGGATTTTAAGAAACCCTGCCTTGGAACTTGGAACCATCATTTAAATGAAGGATTTTGTGAAATATAATTAAGGTGAATCACCTTAATTTTGAATGCACATTTTGAAGCAGATCAGCTAAGTGCTTGGGAATTGCTTAAATTGTAGGGCAGGAGATAAACGTGTACACTCTGTTTCCATGTTAAGAGATGTTGATCATGATTACTTTAAACACAAACCTGATCACCTAGGAATGAAGAGTCACTCTAAGCTTTATCAACTGAAGAATTATCAGCTACCTTCAGAATTATCTGGGTGATTTTTTTCCATTGCTGCTGAGCTGACATTAAATATATGCCACAGTTCTCTTTTTGTTTATTTTATATAAATATAAATATCTATACACATAGTTTTTGCTTTTTTTCTGGAAAATTCCCCCCTCTCTTTAAATTAAAGCACACAAGTAAATTTTACTGAATCAGAGTACCAGATTACCAATGGAAGTAAAATATATGGGTACATAAGCTATTTTCTTTTGTTTTCTTTTCCTCCTTCCCTTCCTTCTCTCCTTTTCCTCCTTCTTTCTTTTGCTTATGAGCAATAAAGTCATTTTATAAATGCACACGTGCAAATCTTTTATTCCTGCTGTTGTATGGATAAGAGATCTCTGAAGGTCACAGGTTGCAAAATTGTCCTGGAGCTTAATGTCAGAGAGCAAAATCATGCAATTTACTTTTCTCATCTTGCTTCAGAAATGCAAAATCCGTTTTTTAAATTGCACATGCCCTATTGAGTTGGATTTCAGAGCAGCAATTACTCAGCTAAATTAGAGTACTGCCATCTACCAAGTAGAAAACCACCTCCAGAACAACGAGCAGACTTGCCCCTCTCCCCCTTTATAGCTTGCTTCACACCAGTCTAGTTCCATTCACTTTACTTTCCGGACGCTGCCTGTCCTGATCCTGCGTGGATGTCCAATAAACACATTCTGTCCAGCAAACCCTCTTACCCAGATTAGATGTATTAATATGACCAGCATCCTGTGTGATACATATCTCTCATTTTCTGTTTAGATTGATAACACTCTCTGATGCCCCAATGAGTTGCTTATGATAAAGATCTTAAAATTGTGCAGCAAGTGTGTGCCTAGGCTGGTGGGAACTCTGTGGATGTGGTCAGCACTGGGACAGGGCACCAAACATGAGATTCCTGTTCCTTCGAATTAGGATGTGGGCAGAATTAGAAACCATTTTTATGGGTTTCTAACAGCTTGCAGAACAGCTCTATTCAAATGAACGGTTAAGTGCTCCTGTAAGCACTGAAAGAAATCAGTCTTCAAAATAGCATTTCTAGTTTGAAACACTCTGTCAATGATGAGAATTTTCTTTTTTCTGGCATGCCTCTCCCCTAAAAAAAATGACATTATTCAGTAGACCTAATTAGACAGAAAATAGATCGTGGCATCGAGGCTCTGCTGTCATATGTATCTCAGCCTGGGAGGAGGAAACACAGGAGGAGAGAAAGAAAAGCTCTTTCCCGTACCGCCGACTTGACTGCTTCTTGACTGACAAATTCCTAACTTGGATAACCAAGTGCCTAGCTTAAAACAGAAAATTCCCACTGCGTTTCGCAGTCTCTCTTGCAGTGTGGAGTGCGAAACGGGGTGGAGAGTGTGCTTCTGGGTAGTTCCAGTTCCTGAGAGGTCTGCAGGACTCTCTGAATGTGACCTTTAAGAAAGCTCACTGGGACTTCCCTGGCCATCCAGTGGTCGGGACTTTGCCGTCCAGCAAAGGGGCTGCAGGTTCAATCCCTGGTCAGGGAGAGTCAAGGCCAAAAACACACACACAAAAAAACAAACCTCAAAAAAGATACAATTTTGTCACAAATTCAATAAAAACTTAAAAATGGTCCACATCAAAAGAAAATCTTTAAAAAATACAGATAGCTTTTTGCCGGTGTCTGTCTTAGCTGTCAAATGCCCTGTTTTCCTCGTGCATTCATCCTTCTCCTCACCTGGACCTCAGTCGTGGTAGCTGGAGCTCCTGCAGTCATCTCCTGAGCATGAGGATCAGGGATATTACTTACAAGGGAAACTGGACAAGTAGGAAAGCATGTGAGCCTAGATAGCACACCTCCGGACTTGTGTAGAGATGACAGTAAATACAATTTCTGAGAGTAATCTTGAAGGAAATCAACCTTTAATATTCGCTGGAAGGACAGATGCTGAGGCTGAAGCTCCAACACTTTGGTCACATGATTTAAAGAGTCGACTCGTTCGAAAAGACCCTAGTGCTGGGAAAGATTGAAGGCAGGAGGAGGAGGGGGTGACAGAGGGTGAGATGGTTAGATGGCATCACTGACCTGATGGACATGAGTCTGAGCAAGCTCCGGGAGATGGTGAAGGATAGGGAAGCCTGGTGTGTTGCAGTCCATGGGGTCACAAAAAGTCAGGTACAACTTAGTGACTGAACAGTTACACAGCTCAGAGTAAGCCATAGATCTAGAGGAACTGGCTTCCCTGGTGACTCAGATGGTGAAGAATCTGCCTGCAATGCAGGATACCTGGGTTCCATCCCAGGTCAGGAAGATGTCCTGGAGAAGGAAATGGCAACCCACTCTAGTGTTCTTGCCTAGAGAATTCCATAGACACAGGAGCCTGGCGGGTTACAGTTTATGGGGTCACAAAGAGTTGGGCATGACTGAGCAACTCACACTAGAGGGAATTCTCCAGGAAGCAAAGGCTCGGAAGGAAAAATAAAACGGATGCACAAGTTACATCCAGCTTGGACTTGGAGTTGACCTCTGATGGAGTGGGTCTCTGTGGAAACCACAGGTTTTCTGGAAGGGTTGAGGAAATGCCGCTATGATTGTGAAACAAATACAGAAGGATTGTTCTGGGCCTGGGAATACCCCGGAGACACCGAGGACTGAGTGGCCTCGCTGGGAGCGTGAGCCTGGCTCCGGCGGGCTGCCTTCCTCTTCTGCCCCTCCAGCAGATTAGGTTCTGTGTTTGAATGGGGTCCTCACTGCTGCTGCTGCTGCTAAGTCACTCCAGTCGTGTCCGACTCTGTGTGACCCCATAGACGGCAGCCCACCAGGCTCCCCCGTCCCTGGGATTCTCCAGGCAAGAACACTGGAGTGGGTTGCCATTTCCTTCTCCAGTGCATGAAAGAGAAAAGTGAAAGTGAAGTCGCTCAGTCTGTCCGACTGTTAGCGACCCCATGGACTGCAGCCCACCAGGCTCCTCCGTCCATTGGATTTTCCAGGCAAGAGTACTGGGGTGGGGTGCCATTGCCTTCCCCGGGGGTCCTCACTAGGGCTGGTGAAATCTATGGAGACCCAGGCCGGCAAGCGCTGTGCAGCTTGGGCAGAAAAGCAAAACTCCCCCGAGGCCATGTTTAAGAATCCTAGGCAAAAACGAACGAGAACCTCTGTATAGCACAGGAAGCTCCCCTTACTGCTCTGCAGGGACCTGAACGGGAAAGCCGTCCAAAAGCAACAGGATATGTGGATATAGACATATGCGTGTGTATAGATATAGGTATAGTTGATTCATTTTGCTGTGCAGCTTTGTAAAGCAATGAAACACCAATAAAAATTTAATTTAAAAAAGAAGAGCTCCTGGCAAGGTCAGACTGCATAAATTCATCTACATGAACTCTAAGTATATATACCAAGAAACCCAGACCTTGGTTTTAAATGTTTTATTTCATTTCTTCAGAATTGGCCAGGATATATGCCAAGCAAATTCTCTGGACCACTCTTATTTAAATGATTAGGTACTCATTCTATTCAGTTTAAAATATTCTACTAGTTCCATCTATTATAAGCACTGATTCTTCTGTTTCAAATGTTCTGCAAGGCATGTGTATAAACACCTGAGCTTTTTTTTTTTTTGGAACTTTTAATTTTGATTAGGGTATAGCCAGTTAACAATTTTGTGATAGTTTCAGGTGGACAGTGAAGGGACTCAGCCCTGCATACACATGTATCCATTCTCCCCCAAGCTCCCCTCCCATCCAGGCTGCCACAGAACACTGAACAGCGTTCCCTGTGCTGCACAGCAGGTCCTTGCTAGGTCTGCATTTTAAACAGAGCAGTGTGTCCATGTCCATCCCAGACTCCCTAACTATCCTTTATCCCCAGCAACCATGAGTTCCTTCTCTAAGTCTCCGAGTCTCCTTCTGTTTTGTAAGTCAGTTCATCTGTATCATTTCTTTTTAGATTCCGCTCGTAAGGGGTGTCATATGACACCTCTCCATCTGACTTCAGGCAGTAGGACACTCTCGGTCCATCCATGTTGCTCCAAATGGCACGATTTCATTCTTTTCAGTGGCTGAGCGATTGTCTGTTAAGGTCTTATTTATCCATTCCCCTGTCAATGGATGCTTAGCTTTCTTCCGGGTCTCGGCTATTGTACAGTGCTGCATTGAACACTGCGGTGCGTGTACCTTTTTGGATCATGTTTTTCTCCGGATCTATGCCCAGGAGTCCCCGGAACTTTTTAAAAGGAAGCTTCACCTGTGGACTTTTGGAATCCCCACCTCTACACCTGGGACAGTGTGTAAATCACACGGTATTAGCTGTTCAGTCCTGTCCGACTCTTTACAACCCCATGGACTGTAGCCCGCCAGGCTCCTCTGTCCATGGGATTCTCCAGGCAAAAATACTGGAGTGGGTTGCCACTTCCTCTTCCAGGGGACCTTCCCGACCCAGGGACTGAACCCAAGTGTCCTGCATTGCAGGCAGATTCTTTCCATCTGAGCCACCAGGGAAGCTGAATCACAAAACCCTGCCCCAGTCCTACACTGGCTGTGACCAACCTTTCTCTCCTCTTTCACTTCTAAGGGAACGGGAGGCAAACACTTGGGTCCTACACACAGGCCGCAGGGAGGAATCACACAGCCCGCCAGCCAAGGCAGCAGGGGGGCGCTTGGCAAATTCTCTGTGCAGGCCTCCGGGGAGGGCAGAGCTTCAGAAATAAAAGTTAGTAACTGGGACGCAGTTCAGATCCAAGTGTGGGCAGAGCGCAAGCCCGGCGGCCTCCGGGGACGCTCTCCCGAAGAGACGACATCTTCCTGCAGCTCCGACACCGTCGTTTGCCCGCATCGCTTCGGAAGCTTTTCTGCAGTAAGAAAAACCCCATGTCGGAGAGAATCCGCAGGCTCCTTCTTCACGGCTATTAGTTTACTAAAGCAACTTCACGCAGTCCTCTGAGGGCGGTGCGGTTGGGTCATGAGATCTGGCCGGGCGCAAACAACGTCTTGCTCCATCAGGTCGCCCCGGGTTCCTTTCCTCCGGGGATATCCAGGCTTGCGGTCTGGGACCTTTTGTGCCAAGTCGGGAGATTTAAGTCAACATGGCTGAATATTTCAAAGTTCAGTAGACTCTGAGTTGCTGAGCACCTACCAGGGAACATTTAAAGTTAAATAAATGCTTGCTGTTTGGTCTCATTGATTTATTTCACTTGCTAAATACTGCAAAGTAAAAGAACAGTGGATCTAGAGTCTGTCTGTTATCCCAAGAAAAAGCCGCTGGACTGAGATTGAGAGGCTTCTCGATAATTAAGGTAACCCGAGCTGGGTGATCTCTGCTGTCAGGCTCCTGATGGAGGCCCTGGAGAGTTTGCCGGCTACAGAGAGACAGGTTAATCATTTAACGTTTTCAGCAAGCCCGGTGGATGAAAACCCAAACAGATAGATTAAGTCTTGCTAAATTACGCAGCCAAAGAATGCTTTCTCCTCTGTTCTCTCATTTACCATTGGGGCCTATAAAAGCTTCCTAATCACGAGCTAAGTAACTTGAACTTGAAACAGAAACAGTCCCCAGAGGTTCAGACCCTGCAAAAACGTCTTTACAGAGACTGATCAGAAAGCTTCCAATTTCCACATAAAATACTTGAGTCACATGCGCTCCTCACTGTGGTTCGAGGCTCTTTATCTGAATTAGAAGCACATGTTGGAGATCAGTTATTTACTGTGCACTGCCCGTTGATTGCATCTGATACCAGCTCGCCTGGGAAGGCAGGCTGGCCACGGGGCTAGGGCTAAGGCAAGAGGGGAGCCTCTGCCAGCCGCTGCCGATTCCAGACTCAAGGGCTTCTAAAATACTAGAGGGACCTCAGCTCATTGAGTCAGAATCCACCTTACGTAGGAGGAAAAGTTAAGTTCTCTTATAGAGATGAAATCATGGAAGTGCAGCAGAAAAAATCCCAACAAATACAGAGGACCAGCGCTCTCCACAATCCTCAGAGGCAATGGTTGGTCCTGATGCTGCTGGAGGTTGAGACGTTTCCTTTCTGTAATCATTCAACCAGAAAAGCAATCCGTTTGATTTCTCTGTTAAATGTTAATGTTGTTGTAAGTCATGTCCAACTCTTTGTGACCCCACGCGCTATAGCCCACCAGATTCCTGTATCCAGGGGGTTTTCCAGGCAAGAAGACTGGAGTGGGTTGCCATTCCTCCTCCAGGGGATCTTCCCGACCCCGGGATCCAACCTGGGTCTCCTGCATTGCAGGCTGATTCTTCACCATCTGAGCCTCCAGGGAAGCTCCCAGTGTCTGAAAGTGAACTCTTATAACCCAGAGAAGCCTCTGTGGGTTGAACCTGGAGAAGCTCGGTCTGTGATGGGCTGGTGGGTGCCGGGAATATGCAGAGCCCCCAGGGGACTGGCACCCACACTGCAGGGGCCAGGCAGGTGTTCTTCTCTAAGCTGGGACATCCTGTGTGGGGGATCGTGGACTTCCAATCAGACAGACGTGGGCTCAGAATCCAGGTGGAGCCTGTGCCGCTTCTGTGAGCGTGGGCAACTCCCTCTTTGTTGCTGAGCCTCCCTTTCTCCATGAGTATAAATAGATATGATGGTACTGACCTTGTGGGGTAACTGTGAAGAATTTATCAGGATCCTCACACACACACACCCTGATAACCTCTTCACATGTGTACGTGTGTGTGTGCCTGTGTGTTCAAAATACACACATGCACACAACTCTGTGGCTTATAGGAGCTGCTTAGTCAATGAATATTCTGTTTTTCTCCACATATATCCATCACAGGAGCATGTTTCAAAGGCACTTGAAAGTGAAAGCATTGTGGGCTGTAAGATTTTACTGTTTTAGTCAGGATCACAAAATAATTTTTTTCCCCTGAATATTCATGCTTTCGTCGTGACGTGTAGGTTGATGGCTGAGGTCAACTTTCTAAACATGTTGTCTTCCCGCTCCCCAGAGTAAATGGTGTTAGTCCCATCACTGCCACTAAGAAAGCTGTGCAATTTAGGGAAATTACTCAACCTCCCTGGTTCACTGTTTCTAAACATTTCTGGTTTGAAGTTTGCTTTATGTTTTTTCATCATTCTTTGAAGCCACAAAATATGATGATTGCCCCCTCACTCTACTTTTACCCTTGATTTTTTTGTTTGTTTCTTGGGGTTTTTAGTTTTTTGTTTTTTTTTTTCATTGATGTATGTATTTGACTACAATTATTTCTATTTTATAATTGCTGAACTATCTCAGTTTAAAAATTGAGAAAAATTCCTCATTCATGTTATTTTCTGCTTCTTTTCAAATCTTTCCTTAATGAATAGCTAACTATGATTTAATTGAATATTTTTCATGATAATCAATAACTCGTTAACAATAGTAATATCTGTTGAACTTAGTTTGCAGATCTCACATTACTGTACTTTTTAAAACTGGACTTACTTGAAATGGCAAAAGTTCAGGCATTTAAAATGACACATCTGATTTCATAAAAAAATGAAATATTGCTTTTGCAATTACAAAGGCAGGAAGTGAGTAGTGGCATAAAAAATGTAGTCACTAAAATAGAGCACTGTGATTCTGATGAGGGCAACCTGAATTTATAACCAACTAACAAAGTCATCAAATACGCTACTAAGTTTGGAGACGCTAAATGCTTGATTGATGGAAGCTGGGGATAATGTTCCCCAAGGATGCTATCGGCCCTTTGTGTTATTGTTAAGAGGGGCATCTGCAGATTGGTGACTTGTGCAGTGAGTGACTTGGACAACTGCACCTGGAGCGCCTGAGTTTCATTTCCATGTGGGAAAAAGTGGCTGCTTTTCTTTAATATGCTCCCAGTGAGCACACAGCTGCCTATGATCGCCCCGCCTAGATTCCCAGACCCCGGTTGTCTTCTGGTCCCTGAGCTCTGAGGAGAGATGGTCTAATCTCAGCACCAATTCTAAAATCAACGGACAACACATTGCAGTGTTTTGGAGTTTCTTTCCAATATTCCATCTGGCACAGAACCCAGAGAGATAGCAATTTGTGAAGAGCAAATCTGGACCCCAAGTGTAAACCAAAGCTTCCAAAATGGCTTTTTCACTCTTACATTATAAGTAAACATCAGAGTGGTCATGAAAGACTAAAGCCCTGAGACCTGCATCAGATTCATCAGACAGTGTGCTGATGCTGCTGCAGCTGCTGCTGAGTCGCTTCAGTCGTGTCCGACTCTGTGCGACCCCATAGACGGCAGCCCACCAGGCTCCCCCGTCCCTGGGATTCTCCAGGCAAGAACACTGGAGTGCGTCGCCATCTCCTTCTCCAGTGCAGGAAAGTGAAAAGTGAAAGTGAAGTCGCTTAGTCCTGTCCAACTCCTGGCGACCCCATGGACTGCAGCCCACCAGGCTCCTCCGTCCACGGGATTCTCCAGGCAAGAGGACCGGAGTGGAGTGCCATTGCCTTCTCCATCAAACAGCACACAGCATGGTTTATCCGTCTCCAGAAATGTAACTTGCTACTATCCAAGCACTCAGGCTTGTTTCTTTTAAGTTACTTCTTTGTGTTTAACTTTATTTGTCTGTTTATTTTGGCCGTGCTGGGTCTCAGCTGCTCCCCGGGCTTTCCTCGAGCCGTGATGAGAGGGGCTCCTCTCTAGTTGCGGTCGTGGCCCCTCTTGCTGGGGAGCACTGGCTCGCGGGCGCTCGGGCTTCAGTACTCGCGGCACGTGGGCTCGGTGGTTCGGTTCCCGGGCTCGAGGGCACAGGCTCAGTACTTAGGGCGCACAAGCGTGGCTGCTCCGTGGCATCTGCGATCTTCCCAGATCAGGGACTGCATCCGGGTCCCCTGAATTGGCAGGCGGAGTCTTTACCGCTGAGCTGCCAGGGAAACCCAGCTGTCTCAGTCAACAAAGGATCTGCATACCTGCTTGTACGAACTGGGGACTCCTAGGGTTGGGGATGGGAAGAAAGCAAAACATCAAAGATTGTAATCGGCAGGCAGAGGAAGAAGGTTAAAAGCGGAAACGAAAGCTCCTTCTCGTCTCACCAGAGGCTAGGGCCATGTGTTGGTCTTTAGGCACACTGTAATGATAGTGATAACTGCAGCGCTAATAATAGCAATTGTGTCA
The DNA here is from genome assembly GCA_006410675.1 of Oreotragus oreotragus. Classification (NCBI taxonomy): domain Eukaryota; kingdom Metazoa; phylum Chordata; class Mammalia; order Artiodactyla; family Bovidae; genus Oreotragus; species Oreotragus oreotragus. The sequence continues at coordinate 7,286 of SJYX01014966.1, read as the reverse complement.
CAGCCTGCAGTGACTGCCGCGCTGCCAGGAGGCTGTGTTTTTGGTCCCCACTGCGCCACCTCGTGGTGACAAGAGGACCCGTGCTTTTTCCCGTGAAGCGAATCCTTGCGCGTTTATTCCCCACCACGGCTAAGGGATGACATTTGGAAGCACAGCTTGGGAAGCACGTTGCCAATGAAGCCTGGAAACAAAATCTCACGGGCATCGTTCAAGTCAAACATCGCACAGGCGTAAAAGGAACAAATTTAACAGTGGTCTACGGATGAATTCCACGGGCCAGGTTTCCCCTCTGCTATCTAGACATGGATTTTTACAAACAGTAAATGAAATCAGGGCTCATTTAGATGTCATACTCAATTTACGAATATGGACATGGAAGTCTGGGTCATCTCCATTGAGGATCTAACAAATAACTTAGTCTATTTATAGCATGAGACAGTAGCCAGCCATTTAGGGATCAATGACCAATACTGTATTACTCTACCTGGAAACATTTCTAAGAAACTTGGTTTTAGTAACACGAGTACAGATTTGCTTTTATAAATGTATATATTATCAGAGATTTGCTGTGTAGATATCTCATCTCATACTTCTTATGCATTTCAAAAAGTTGTGATATTGATTTAAAGGATTTTTCTGTTTTCTGAATTCCATGTGTGGCCGCATCCAGATGTGAGAAATAGGACAGCTGAGCACTGGTCACCTTCTCACACAGCGACTAAGCAATGCATCGTGTCCTCAGTTCAGATGTGGACTGGCCACGGTTTCTCATTGTTAGCGCTTGCTTCAAGCATATAGTGTTTTATTAGGGATGAAGGGAGCAGAACAAAGTGGAGCTCCAGCCATCCTCTCACTGTAAACAGCGTGTGTGTGGAGAGTGAGAGAGCGGAGCAGACTCCCAGAGTCTACAGATGCCGAAAGGAATGGAGCAGACGCGCTGCCCTGCTCACCAGGGCTCCCAGACCCTGCATCCCTCCCTGGGGCCGTCCCCTCCTCTCTGCATCCCTCCCTCGCCCGGTCCCCTCCTCTCTGCATCCCTCCCTCGGCCCGTCCCCTCCTCTCTGCATCCCTCCCTCGCCCGGTCCCCTCCTCTCTGCATCCTTCCCTCGCCCGGTCCCCTCCTCTCTGCATCCCTCCCTCGGCCCGTCCCCTCCTCTCTGCACCTGTGAACGTCTCTTCCTCCGTCTCTCGTCGTCTGTACCTCTCCTCCCGGTCTTTCTGGGCATCTCCTTGTCACACTCTCTAATTCACATACCTGAGATCTCGAAGCGGGGCGGATCTGGCATCGAAGCCCGGCTCACTGGGTCTCTAAGAGGCGCCCGCTGGCCAACTTCAGCCACCCCTCAGCCTCCGAGGGGACCTGCTCCCGGGACCCCCCGGCTGCCGAAACCCAGGGACGCTCAAGCTCCTCACGTCACAGAGCAGAGCCCAGGCCGCCCTCCACCTCCGTGGACCCCGCGTCCCCTCGCATACCTGAGCACTGGCTGCCCCTGCGGGTGAGGAAACGGCAGACACAGAGGCAGACGGTGCTCAGGCCCGGACGGTTCCCTTAGCTGTGGATCAGGCATGGGAGTTCTCAGCTCGCTGAGGTGCAGGGACGAGTAAGCGGAGGGTTGCATGCAAAGACACTCGAGTCAGTGGCACACAGGGCCGCCGGTCGGCGCTCGGAGGCGTCTCTAGGCTCATGCTTGAACGAGGCATCTCTTCTCCATATTCAAATCGCTGCCATTGAAAGACACTGCAATGCCGCCTCATCCAGGAGTGTAACGACACCACGAATTAGAGATGCACCTCACAGAAGTGTAAAACCGTCTATCCATCCATCTCTCTGCCCCATCTCTCTCTATCAATCATCCACCTGGCTGTCTGTCCACCTGTCTATCAGTTCTATCTAGTGATCGAGCCATCTGCCTATCTGTCTACTTTCCAGGTCTAGAATTACTGCAGCCAGTGAGATGAGAGTTTTCAGTCACAGTACCTGATTTTTCTGAAATTCATTAATTCATGGCTTCCCACATTGAGTGTTTATCTTGTTTCTGGTCATTCATAGACACCATGAAGGCAACTAACCAGAAAGATAATCCTGCCCTTTTGGAAGAAGTACTTAGTGGGAGAGACAGGAAGTAAAGAAACAATTTAAGGCCAGGCATAGTTAAGAGCCATGGAAAAAAATAAAGGTGTGTATTACTGCAAAGACTGGGGGATGTCATTTTAGGTAGGGCCATTGGGGAAGGCCTCTCAGTTGAAGCAATGTTTTCTCAGAAGCCTAGAATGGAGAAAACAATCCCAGTAGATCCCTGCGGAAATAGAATTCCAAACCAGTGCAAAGAGGCTAGAGCAGAAACAAGGTTGAGAATCTGGGGATAGCAGCAAACATGAAGAGCTCAGTTTTGCGTTCCAGATAGCTCTTTGATTCTCAGCGGGGAGCAGTCGGTAGGAGGTTGTGTATCCATGAGTTTGGGGTTGGGGAAGAAGGTCAGAGCTGAGGGTGTACACCCAGATGCCTCTGCATAGATCTCTATGGAGAGGTACAGGCTTGCAAGAGTTCTCCCAAGGGCTGGATAGAGGGTGGGAACAGGGTACCAGAGCTGGGGATGCTGAAATATTGTGAGACACAGTGGACACTCATTCAAGGGAGGTGAGAAAGAGCCATCCAAGAGGCCTCAGAAAAGACAGAAGAAAGTGGTTACCGAAGAGCCGAGCCGAGAAAAGGAAGGGGTACGAGGCTGACTGTGGATGTGGCTTAGACCCCAGGGGTGAGAGGACAGAGTTGCCCCTGGACTTGAGCATCTGCCTGGAGTCAACATCTGACTCGAGGAGGTTCAGCAGAGAACAAGGGATGAGAGATGAAGGACCACGCTGGAAAAATCCTGATGGAAAGGGGAGAAGGTCAGTGGGAGAGTCAATGCTGGAGGGAAAGGCAGGGTCAAGGCAAGCTTTCTGCTGTGTCTTTCTTTCTTTTGTTTGCGGGAGGTCATTGAGCATGTTTATGAGCAGATGGGAAGGATCTTGTAGAGAGGAAAAAATAGATGATGTAGGAGAGAGAGGAGATAATTAAAGAATTGTAGTCCTTGAGTAGATGGGAGGGAGTGGCAACTAGACTATAGGTGGAGGGCAGGCGGCGCGGGAACCACAGGCACAGGATGGGGGGAGAGGTGGGCTTCACGCTCGGCTAGAGGAAGGGGCTGATGGCTGAAGACATTCTCTTCTCTGTTCCCTTTATTTTCCAGGGTGATGGCAAGCCAGGGGATCAGAGGAAAGGGAAAGTTATTGGAGATTTGAGTGGAGATCAAAAATCAATACTCTGGCCACCTGATGCGAAGAGCTGACTCATTTGAAAAAACCCTGATGCTGGGAAAGATTGAGGGCGGGAGGAGAAGGGGCAACAGAGGATGAGATGGTTGGATGGCATCACTGACTCAATGGACCACCTTGGAACTTGGAACCATCATTTAAATGAAGGATTTTGTGAAATATAATTAAGGTGAATCACCTTAATTTTGAATGCACATTTTGAAGCAGATCAGCTAAGTGCTTGGGAATTGCTTAAATTGTAGGGCAGGAGATAAACGTGTACACTCTGTTTCCATGTTAAGAGATGTTGATCATGATTACTTTAAACACAAACCTGATCACCTAGGAATGAAGAGTCACTCTAAGCTTTATCAACTGAAGAATTATCAGCTACCTTCAGAATTATCTGGGTGATTTTTTTCCATTGCTGCTGAGCTGACATTAAATATATGCCACAGTTCTCTTTTTGTTTATTTTATATAAATATAAATATCTATACACATAGTTTTTGCTTTTTTTCTGGAAAATTCCCCCCTCTCTTTAAATTAAAGCACACAAGTAAATTTTACTGAATCAGAGTACCAGATTACCAATGGAAGTAAAATATATGGGTACATAAGCTATTTTCTTTTGTTTTCTTTTCCTCCTTCCCTTCCTTCTCTCCTTTTCCTCCTTCTTTCTTTTGCTTATGAGCAATAAAGTCATTTTATAAATGCACACGTGCAAATCTTTTATTCCTGCTGTTGTATGGATAAGAGATCTCTGAAGGTCACAGGTTGCAAAATTGTCCTGGAGCTTAATGTCAGAGAGCAAAATCATGCAATTTACTTTTCTCATCTTGCTTCAGAAATGCAAAATCCGTTTTTTAAATTGCACATGCCCTATTGAGTTGGATTTCAGAGCAGCAATTACTCAGCTAAATTAGAGTACTGCCATCTACCAAGTAGAAAACCACCTCCAGAACAACGAGCAGACTTGCCCCTCTCCCCCTTTATAGCTTGCTTCACACCAGTCTAGTTCCATTCACTTTACTTTCCGGACGCTGCCTGTCCTGATCCTGCGTGGATGTCCAATAAACACATTCTGTCCAGCAAACCCTCTTACCCAGATTAGATGTATTAATATGACCAGCATCCTGTGTGATACATATCTCTCATTTTCTGTTTAGATTGATAACACTCTCTGATGCCCCAATGAGTTGCTTATGATAAAGATCTTAAAATTGTGCAGCAAGTGTGTGCCTAGGCTGGTGGGAACTCTGTGGATGTGGTCAGCACTGGGACAGGGCACCAAACATGAGATTCCTGTTCCTTCGAATTAGGATGTGGGCAGAATTAGAAACCATTTTTATGGGTTTCTAACAGCTTGCAGAACAGCTCTATTCAAATGAACGGTTAAGTGCTCCTGTAAGCACTGAAAGAAATCAGTCTTCAAAATAGCATTTCTAGTTTGAAACACTCTGTCAATGATGAGAATTTTCTTTTTTCTGGCATGCCTCTCCCCTAAAAAAAATGACATTATTCAGTAGACCTAATTAGACAGAAAATAGATCGTGGCATCGAGGCTCTGCTGTCATATGTATCTCAGCCTGGGAGGAGGAAACACAGGAGGAGAGAAAGAAAAGCTCTTTCCCGTACCGCCGACTTGACTGCTTCTTGACTGACAAATTCCTAACTTGGATAACCAAGTGCCTAGCTTAAAACAGAAAATTCCCACTGCGTTTCGCAGTCTCTCTTGCAGTGTGGAGTGCGAAACGGGGTGGAGAGTGTGCTTCTGGGTAGTTCCAGTTCCTGAGAGGTCTGCAGGACTCTCTGAATGTGACCTTTAAGAAAGCTCACTGGGACTTCCCTGGCCATCCAGTGGTCGGGACTTTGCCGTCCAGCAAAGGGGCTGCAGGTTCAATCCCTGGTCAGGGAGAGTCAAGGCCAAAAACACACACACAAAAAAACAAACCTCAAAAAAGATACAATTTTGTCACAAATTCAATAAAAACTTAAAAATGGTCCACATCAAAAGAAAATCTTTAAAAAATACAGATAGCTTTTTGCCGGTGTCTGTCTTAGCTGTCAAATGCCCTGTTTTCCTCGTGCATTCATCCTTCTCCTCACCTGGACCTCAGTCGTGGTAGCTGGAGCTCCTGCAGTCATCTCCTGAGCATGAGGATCAGGGATATTACTTACAAGGGAAACTGGACAAGTAGGAAAGCATGTGAGCCTAGATAGCACACCTCCGGACTTGTGTAGAGATGACAGTAAATACAATTTCTGAGAGTAATCTTGAAGGAAATCAACCTTTAATATTCGCTGGAAGGACAGATGCTGAGGCTGAAGCTCCAACACTTTGGTCACATGATTTAAAGAGTCGACTCGTTCGAAAAGACCCTAGTGCTGGGAAAGATTGAAGGCAGGAGGAGGAGGGGGTGACAGAGGGTGAGATGGTTAGATGGCATCACTGACCTGATGGACATGAGTCTGAGCAAGCTCCGGGAGATGGTGAAGGATAGGGAAGCCTGGTGTGTTGCAGTCCATGGGGTCACAAAAAGTCAGGTACAACTTAGTGACTGAACAGTTACACAGCTCAGAGTAAGCCATAGATCTAGAGGAACTGGCTTCTCTGGTGACTCAGATGGTGAAGAATCTGCCTGCAATGCAGGATACCTGGGTTCCATCCCAGGTCAGGAAGATGTCCTGGAGAAGGAAATGGCAACCCACTCTAGTGTTCTTGCCTAGAGAATTCCATAGACACAGGAGCCTGGCGGGTTACGGTTTATGGGGTCACAAAGAGTTGGGCATGACTGAGCAACTCACACTAGAGGGAATTCTCCAGGAAGCAAAGGCTCGGAAGGAAAAATAAAACGGATGCACAAGTTACATCCAGCTTGGACTTGGAGATGACCTCTGATGGAGTGGGTCTCTGTGGAAACCACAGGTTTTCTGGAAGGGTTGAGGAAATGCCGCTATGATTGTGAAACAAATACAGAAGGATTGTTCTGGGCCTGGGAATGCCCCGGAGACACCGAGGACTGAGTGGCCTCGCTGGGAGCGTGAGCCTGGCTCCGGCGGGCTGCCTTCCTCTTCTGCCCCTCCAGCAGATTAGGTTCTGTGTTTGAATGGGGTCCTCACTGCTGCTGCTGCTGCTAAGTCACTCCAGTCGTGTCCGACTCTGTGTGACCCCATAGACGGCAGCCCACCAGGCTCCCCCGTCCCTGGGATTCTCCAGGCAAGAACACTGGAGTGGGTTGCCATTTCCTTCTCCAGTGCATGAAAGAGAAAAGTGAAAGTGAAGTCGCTCAGTCTGTCCGACTGTTAGCGACCCCATGGACTGCAGCCCACCAGGCTCCTCCGTCCATTGGATTTTCCAGGCAAGAGTACTGGGGTGGGGTGCCATTGCCTTCCCCGGGGGTCCTCACTAGGGCTGGTGAAATCTATGGAGACCCAGGCCGGCAAGCGCTGTGCAGCTTGGGCAGAAAAGCAAAACTCCCCCGAGGCCATGTTTAAGAATCCTAGGCAAAAACGAACGAGAACCTCTGTATAGCACAGGAAGCTCCCCTTACTGCTCTGCAGGGACCTGAACGGGAAAGCCGTCCAAAAGCAACAGGATATGTGGATATAGACATATGCGTGTGTATAGATATAGGTATAGTTGATTCATTTTGCTGTGCAGCTTTGTAAAGCAATGAAACACCAATAAAAATTTAATTTAAAAAAGAAGAGCTCCTGGCAAGGTCAGACTGCATAAATTCATCTACATGAACTCTAAGTATATATACCAAGAAACCCAGACCTTGGTTTTAAATGTTTTATTTCATTTCTTCAGAATTGGCCAGGATATATGCCAAGCAAATTCTCTGGACCACTCTTATTTAAATGATTAGGTACTCATTCTATTCAGTTTAAAATATTCTACTAGTTCCATCTATTATAAGCACTGATTCTTCTGTTTCAAATGTTCTGCAAGGCATGTGTATAAACACCTGAGCTTTTTTTTTTTTT
>SJYX01014965.1:51805-106486 GCA_006410675.1 Oreotragus oreotragus | reverse complement strand
CCCGCCCCCGCCCCCTCTCTTGCAGAAGAACGAGTACCTGCTGGCGGTGGTGGCAGAGGAGCGGGACTCGCTGCTGCTGGGCCTGCGCTACTCGCCCACCCAGCTGCACTTCCTCTTCCTCAGCGAGGACCGGGCAGGCGCCTGGCAGACCCGCGTGTCCTTCCGCAGCCCGGCTCTGGTGGACGGCCAGTGGCACGTGCTGGTCTTGGCCGTGTCCGAGGGCTCCTTTTCGCTCACTACAGACTGCGGCCCCGCCGTGGACATGTAGGTACTGCGACACCCTGAGAGGGTCGCGTGGGGCTGTGTGCTGCCTGGCAAGGTGGGTCCACACAGTCAGCCGGTCCATGTGGCCGCGCCGGGACAGCTCGCAGTGCACGCGTGGACCCGGGCCTAGGACCCGAGCCCTGGAGGATGCGGTCAGGCTGGAGGAGGAGCACCAGGCTCCGCCGGTGGACCTGGAGCTGCCCCGCTAGAAAAGCGGTGGGTGGGGTCGCACGGGTGGGAAGGGAGCCGAAGCCTGCCCGCGTCCACGCTGTGTGGATTGGACTTGACCGTGCTAAAGAGTTGGTAGCATCGCTTAAAGGCCCAGAGGAAGGTCAGGGTGAACTCTGGCACCAGGAGCCCAAAAGGAGTGGCACCGGATCCAACCCAGGGCTTCCTTCCCCCTATATGTATGTATTTATTTTTGGAGAAGCCTGCCCGCGTCCACGCTGTGTGGATTGGACTTGACCGTGCTAAAGAGTTGGTAGCATCGCTTAAAGGCCCAGAGGAAGGTCAGGGTGAACTCTGGCACCAGGAGCCCAAAAGGAGTGGCACCGGATCCAACCCAGGGCTTCCTTCCCCCTATATGTATGTATTTATTTTTGGCTCTGTCTGATTTCAGTTGCCCCAGCAGGGGGAATCTTTCCTCCTGGTGCAGGGCCTTCTGTCTAGTTGTGTCCCCCGTGGGATCTTAGTTCTCAGACCAGGGATCAAACCCATGTCCCCTGCATTGGAAGGCAAGTTCTTAACCGCTGGACTGCCAGGGAAGTCCTGAGGCGCAGGTCTTGCTTTGTGACTTTCAACCCATCATTTCACCTCTCTGACTCAGTTTCCTTTTCTGGGGTGAGGGAATAAATAGCAAAACTCCCAATTAAAGGTGCAGAACAATCATAGCTTTGACACAACCCCGGGCATGCTCCAGACTAAAAATTGTTCAGTCCCAACGCCGGCCACATCTTCCTACACCCCCTGGGTCACCAACAAGGTGAATCCCCTCTAACTCTGACACCATCTGTCCCTTCGCCCTGGGCTCAGAGGAGGGGGGCAGGCTGGGGACCCTGTGTGGACAGAAGCCACTGGAGGCCTCTGTGAGATGGAGCGGGGGCCCTGAGCACTTCTGCAGCACAAGATCCTGTCCTGAGGCAAAGCGTGTCCCCCAAATTCACATCTGCCAGAACCGGGAATGAGGCATCATTTGGACGCAGCATTCCTGCAGGGATAACCAAGCTCAGCTGAGGTCACGCTGGAGGAGGGCGGCCCTGAGTCAGTGATTGGTGACCCGATGAAAAGAGGAGCAGAGGAGAGGCCACACGATTTGGTCAGAAGCCAGGAGCTCCGGGAGCTGAAAGAGGCTCCCCTCCAGTCTAAAGAGGGGACACACCCAGCTGACACCCTGATCTCAGCTTCTGGCCTCCGGTACCATGAGGGAACACACTTCTGTTGTTTAAGGCGCCCAGTTGGTGGAGCTGGTCACAGCTGCCCCTAGACACTGAGCCTCACGGTGCTGCCCGCTGTCCTCTCTGCGTAAGTGGGCCTCAAGTCTGCTCCCCCATGGCCCTAAAACCACCCTCCAATGTTTTCAGAATGGCTGACATGCCCTTCCCAGCCACCTTGTCTGTGCGAGGAGCCCGGTTCTTCATTGGCAGTCGGAGGAGGACCAAAGGCCGATTCACGGTAAGGATGGAGGCACTGCCCACCAGGCCCTCCCAACACCAGTGCTTCTGGGGGCTGTCACCACTGGCCTGGCACCCCGATGCTCTAATTAAGCAGTTGTGTGTGCCAAATGGGAGTGGGGAGCATATGGGCTCAGAGGAGACCCCTGCTAGCCAGGCACGCTCGCCTGCAGGCCTTTTGCACCTGCTGTGCCCTCTTCCTGGAGCAGGAGTCCCGAGTCCTGCTGCAGTGCACTCCAGTGACCTTGGGGCCTTGCCTTGTGCCCTTGTACCATGAAGGCCTTGCCCACCCCTGAGAAGATGCCCCCACACCCAGTCCTCTCATCCCCTCTCCAGATGGTCTTTGTAGCCATAACCTCCTTCAAACCAGCTGTGTGTTTGGTCATTGCCTGCCTGTCTCCCCCTTAGAGTGTTGGTGGGGGGATCTTGCTCACTGAGGATATGGGCTTTTGTTTCTTGCTGTGACCAGTGTTGAGAACCATGCCTTGTGCATAAGAGGTGAGATCTGAATATTTACCAATGGCATGCTTGGATGGATGGATGGATGGATGGACTGCTAAATGGATGGACAGAGTAATAGAAAGATGGATGGTGGATGGACAGATGGGAGGACAGCTAGGTGAACAGAAAGATGAATGGATGTATAGATGGATGGATGGATGGATGGATGGATGAATGAATGGGCATTTGGGTGGGTGGATGGATGAACGGATGACTGGACAAAGCGATGGATGGATGAACAGAGAGATGAATAGATGGATAGGCAGATAAGTGGACAGATGGACGAACAAGTGGACATACAGACGAATGACCAATGCACCCAGTCATTCTAGGTCAGTCCACAGGAAGAACCCGTTCCGTGGTGTAATCACCTTGGAACCGTGCACAGCTCTCAACCACTGCTCCCAGTGCCCCCTAACCTACAGGCAGACTCCTCTCTCTTGGCCACCCCTCCCTCAAGGCCTGAGTAGGCTGAGCCCAGGGGTCGCCGGGCCCGCCGGCAGCACAGGTCTGAGTGCCCTGGCCTTCCCTCTGCAGGGCCTGTTGAGGCAGCTGGTTCTGCTGCCCGGCTCGGATGCCACCCCGAGGCTCTGCCCCTGCGTGAGCCCTGCGCTCACCGTGCTGTCCATCCCCACCATCCTGCGTGGCCTCACAGGGAAGCCGGAAGACAACGAGGTGCTGAAGTACCCCTATGGTTAGTAGGCCAAAGCTGCCCCTCTCCACGCTGATGGTAGACCCCAAGAGCCAGGTCACCCCCGGGTTCCCCAGGCACAAGACAGGAGGGTGCTTACCATGTGGACGGACGGATAGCTGGGGCCTGATGCAGATGACCCCCTCCCTGGGGAGGCAGACGACGCTCTCGGATCCACCTGCTTAAGCCCTGCCAGATGGTGCCCTCGACCGACCGCTCGTCCTGCCTGGGACCCAGGGCTGAGCTGACACGAATTCCTTCTCTGACTCCCACCTGCCACCTGCTGTGCCCCCAGAGCAGCATCTGGGGCCCGTTCTCCCCTTCCCTGTCCAACAGACACCAAACCTCAACCCCCCAGGGGGACCCTGATCTTCATGAGGTTCAGTTCTATTTTCTAGGACCCCTCAGCCTAGAAGGTCCCCAGCACTGGCATCTTTCGTTTGTGTTTGCGCCTCCCCAATGTAAAGTCAGTGTTGACTTTATTTAAGCCATACCCCCTGCCATGGAGAATCCAGAACTCTCTCCGCCAACAACCCCAACTCCTACTGGGGAGGTGGGGAGACCCTGACTCCTTCTAGAGCATCACAGCACTTGCTTCACAAGTCAGGGGAGCCCTTTGAGCAAGTTGGCCCTTAGACCCAGTCCTGGGACAGCGTCCCCAAATTCCCAGAGTCTCATGACCTCTGGGGTGTTTTCTGGGCCTTGAGCAGGAGTCTGACCCCCAAGGCCTCTGCTGGGCACTTGGAGAGGTTGAGGATGCTCTATTTCACTGCCTGGCCACTGAGGTCTCAGCTCAGGAGTCACTGTAGGGAAGCCACGTGGCATCATTAGGACAGGGCTGGACCTGGATGAAGCTGCGATGACCAGGAATGAGGGGGTCAAGGTGCCTGAGAAGCAAGCAGACAGAAATTAGCTGAACCTATGCCAGTGAGCTCAGATGGAGGAGAGAGCAAGGCAGCATGATTACTGAGGGTTCTCAGAGGAGCTGGGGTCTGGGGAAGAACTTGGTGGGCAGGCGGCTGGACTTCAGGGGCATATCCAGGTCCTGTGCAGATGCCGAGGGCAAGCCTGGGCTGCCGGGTCTCCCTGCTTCCCAGAGGCCTCATTGACGACCCTGAGTGGTTCGTGGAAGGAGTGCAGGGGTCAGGGGTCACCTGACACCCTTGACTCCGCCTCCCTCTGGGGAGCACATACCCACAGGACATTTGTCGCCCTCATCAGAAACCGACATGAAGGTGACGCTGGGACCCCGGCCTCTGTGCACCAAAGCGGAGGATGCCCAGTTCTGGTTCGACGCCAGCCGCAAGGGGCTATACCTGTGCGTGGGCAGCGAGTGGGTCTCCGTGTTAGCAGGTGAGACGTGCAGGTCTCCAGGGGCCTGGGGTGTCTTCTCAGAGCCAGCATTATGTAGAAATAGGGAATGAACCTCACAGAGCAGCGAGCTTGAGTGTTTCACCTGGAAACAAGTGCCTTTCTGGGCCTGACTCGTGGGCTGGCAGGCTCTCATCCATCGTCCCAACTAGGGTAGACCATGGGGCTCCTCCAGGGTGCCCCATCCACTGTCCTCGCCCTCTCTTCCCTCTCCGGTCAGATGGGATGTGATGGTGCCCAGATCCCAAGAGTAGTGTTGTTGGCAGGGAGGTAAGGAGAGGAGCCGTCTGAGGGTGGGGGTCCCTGGGAAATGGGAACTGGCTACAGGAGGCTGTCCAGGAGCCATGGCCTCTCCTCTCTAGTTCACATTCAGGCACAGCTTTTTGTGGAAGCCTGGAGCCTTGTGCAATGTCTAGTAAGAACCTGACATGTCATTTCCATCCAGCAAGTGTCCCTGGGGGCTCTGCAGGCCCTAAAGCCAATTCAGGGACCAGAATCTCCTTTGCTGGGCCTCCATGTGAGGGTGGCACAGGGCTTAGGGACACTCGCCTGACCTCAGGCCAAGGGTCATGGCCCAGGGCCCTAGGGTCACTCCCGATGTTGTCCATCAGGGCTTCTGTTCTGGGAAGCCTTAACTGGTCTCCATGTCTATCACAAGCCAAAGAAAGGCTGGATTATGTGGAGGAGCATCAGAGCCTGTTCACGAACTCAGAGACGCTGGGCATCGAGGTCTTTGTGATCCCTGAGACCGGGCTCTTTGTAGCAACCGCCAACCGGAAAACCACATCCGCCATCTACAAGTGGACCGACGGCAAGTTTGCTTCATACCAGGACATCCCCACGCACCAGGCACAGTCCTGGAGACACTTCACCATCGGGAAAAAGGCAAGTTCACGTGTGCGACTGTGTCAGTTTTTATCTTGGAAAAACCCACAAAGTCCAAGGGTTGGGGCTCCTTAGGACAGAGGAACCTGGTGGGCTACAGTCCATGGGGGTCTCAAAGAGTCGGACATGACTGAGTGACTTTCACTTTATGTAGATTTTATGGGGAGAAGCATCTCTACTGGCTTCAGAGCCTCATACAGGCTCTAAATGGCTTTTGAATCAGACACACCTGCCTCTCTTGGTCCGGAATGTGACTGAAAACATCTGTTCCGTTTCCTACAAAATGGACACAAGACCACTGCTGAGACACTTCCCACCCCGTGCAGACCTGCTACTGCCTCCTCAAATCTCTAGATAATCTGACCTAAGTTCAGTTCAGTTCAGTCGCTCAGTCATGTCTGACTCTGCGACCCCAAGGACTGCAGCACACCAAGCTTCCCTGTCCATCGCCAGCTCCCGGAGCTTGCTCAAACTCATGTCCATCCAGTCAGTGATGCCATCCAACCATCTCATCCTCTGTCGTCCCCTTCTCCTCCTGCCTTGAGTCTTTCCTAGAATCAGGGTCTTTTCTAATGAGTCAGTTCTTTGCTTCAGATGGCCACAGTGTTGGAGCTTCAGGTTCAGCATCAGTACTTCCAATGAATATTCAGGAATGATTTCCTTTAGGATTGACTGGTTTGATCTCCTTGCAGTCCAAGGGACTCTCAAGAGACTTCTCCAACACCACAGCTCAAAAGCATCAGTTCTTTGGTGCTCAGCTTTCTTTATCTGACCTAAATGGGAGTGGAAATGGGGCTCCATCTTGGCCTCCCTCTATTGGCCCCATAAACACGGGGGACACGTGCTGTCCTGATGGAGGGAACAGGTGAGATGGTGAGGGCTGGACCTGAGACCTTGGATGGGAGAGCCTGGAAAGCAGCCCCCTTCCTTTCACCACGACTGTGCTGAGCAGTAGCCCAAGGATGGGACTGAGAGGGCTGCCCCCTTGAGATAAGCATTTCCTTCCCAGCTCCTTCTGATCCTCCACTCCAAATGGCAGGATCCCCAGGCCCTCTCCCATGCCTGCTCTCAAGCCAGTCACCAATGTGCCCAGTTCCAGCCCTGCATACCCCACCCCCAAGGCCCATGCAATGAGGACAAATCTGTTTCCGGTCCCTGCTGACTGTCAGGGTCCTGAACTCCAGGGCAGCCTGGTGAAGGAGTGACTAGCTCTCTGGTCTTATAAGTGAAGTGAAGTGAAGTCGCTCAGTCGTGTCCGACTCTTTGCGGCCCCATAGACTGTAGCTTACAAGGCTCTTCTGTCCGTGGGATTTTCCAGGCAATAGTACTGGAGTGGATTGCCATTTCCTTCTCCAGGGGATCTTCCCAACCCAGGGCTCGAACCCAGGTCTCCTGCATTGTAGACAGATGCTTTACCAAGTCAGATTTTTATTTTTTCCTAATAAAAAATAACTATATATCAAAAAATTGGGACATTCAGAAAAATAAGAAAAGTCTGTCCGTCCCCTAAGCAGACAGAGTGTCCCTGGGGCTGCTTCAGCCACAGCAAGTGAGCCCCTCACCCTAGGCGTCAGGCTTCTGTCACATCGCAGGGCCTGCCACCTGGGCCTCTGGGTTGTGTCACACGCAGGGTGTCGCCACATGGTCCTCAAGTGTGTGACACACACGTGCTTCTTGACGGACAGCAAGGCGATAAGATCTCTCCTCCTTGTCTGAGTGAAGAACAGTGCTGTGCATGAGGCTTTCCCTGGGTTTGGGAGACAGAAACAGAGCTAGTAGGCTGGTAGACACAGGCCTGGCTACGGGTCTCAGAGTGATTAAGATCTGGAGTCAGTGCCACGTCCTGGGACTCAGTCCTGGGCTCAGCCTCTGTCCCGGGCTCGGCCTCTGTCCCGGGGCTCATCTTCCCAGGGCTTGGCCTGTGTCCCGGGGCTCGGCCTCTGCCCCAGGCTCGGCTTGTGTCCCGGGGTGTGCATTAAGAAGCCCAGAGCCTGGCCCCTCACCTGGATGGTGGCGGCCCTGTTCTGGCCCTCTCCCCAGGTCTTCCTGGCTGTGGCTAATTTTGAGCCGAATGAGAAGGGTCAGGAGTTCTCGATCATCTACAAGTGGAGCCCGAGAAGGCTGAGGTTCACACCGTACCAGAGGGTCGCCACCCATAGTGCCCGGGACTGGGAGGCCTTTGAGGTGGCCGGCGAGCACTTCCTGGCTGTGGCCAACCACCGGGAAGGTAGGGGCCGTGACCTTGACTCTGGACTGGGGCCTGATCGCCTGCAGCATTCAGTGTATTTCATTAGAAATGTATAATAAACCTCACCTGGCCTGCATCCTCAGGCTCTGCTGTATGACAGTGGGCACACCTGAGCACCCTCTCACCTGTTCAGGTGGGAGGGGTCCCTGCCCCATCCATTCTGGGCACAAACTCTGTGAGATGCAATGGGTTTGTGGGGATAGGCCGAGGAGGGGCTTCTTGACGGACAGCCAGTCACCTGCCCCGAGTGACTGCAGAAGCCCTTTTGGGTGCTGTAACTCAAGGGGGACAGGCCCCTGGGGGCAGCTGGCCCTGCAGAGTGTCTCCAGCCTCTGCAGGTTCCAAGGCTCAGAGTTTACCTGAGTCTACAACCTACAGCCAAGGAGCTCTGTGGGGGGCTAGGGAGGAGACCCCACCACCACTCATGGGCAGAGGGACCCCAAGAACCTGCTACCAGGTACCTCTGAGGACAATAAGTGTTCCAGGAGAGGCTGGCCCAGCAGGGTGTGTGTCGGGGAGTGGGAGGCCCTAAGGAGCACAGTGTGGGGAGAGGGCTTCCAGCCCGCACAGGACTGATCTCTGGGGGGAGGGAGCATGAAGGGGAAGGCAGGCAGAGTGAAGGGTGAGGCTGCAGAGGGGGTGAGGAGCCCCACCTCCAACACAGTAGATAATCACAGAGGTCTGGAGGTCCCCCAAAGGCTGGGCCACTGAGGGTTCTCATAGGGCACAGAGGCAGGAAGGTCATGTGAAGGATAACGTGGCTGGGGATGCGGGAAGGGTGTAGGAGATCAGGGTCCAGCTGGACTGGACTGGCTGTAGGCCCTGGGGTGGGGTCCGGGGGCACCTGGTCCCAGGGCGCTGGCGTGAGGCTGCAGAAGCCTGTCTCCCTCCCTCAATGTCGCTCGGCTTCCAGGCGACAACCATAACATTGACAGTGTCATCTACAAGTGGAACCCGGGGACCCGGCTCTTCGAGGCCAACCAGACCATCGCCACTTCGGGCGCCTACGACTGGGAGTTCTTCACGGTGGGGCCCTACGCCTTTCTGGCCGTGGCCAATGCCTTCAACGGCACATCCACGCAGCTGCAGTCCAACCTGTACGTGCGGCTGGGCGGCTCCTTCCAGCTCTTCCAGTCCTTCCTGGTGAGGACCCTGCACTCCCCATGGCACCCACACACACACACTCTTCCCACCCTTGGGCCTGTCCACACCAGGCGCCTCCCCAGAGGTCAGGTGAGGGAGCCTGCAGACGAGGTAGAAGGGCTCGCCTGGCACAGAGTTCCCACCGACGCATGTGCTCAGATGAGTCCCCTGGCCCCGGCGGGCCCCACAGTCTAACCAGCCTTTATGTGGGTGTCAGGCTCTTGTCCTGAGGCAGCCGGCAGCTGGCCCCTGACCTGGCCAGCGGCGGTGACAGCGCTGTTCACCTTCTCTGAGGTCTTGTGTCCCTTAGCTGGTTCCAGCTGTTGTGGGCTGCCTGGCAAAGCATGAGACTGAGACAGCGAGAGGCTTTGTCAGGTGGGGCAGTGCTGAACGCCCTGGTGACCCATGCGTGTACTGACCAGTCCCAGGCTGGTGGACAGTGTTGACAGCCCCTCCTCAGGCCCCACCGTGATCTAGGATGATGATATGGGGTCCAGACCCTCCTCGGCCTTCCCTTGCCCTCCTCCCTCCAAGCTGCCTGGCTTGTCCCTCTCAGTGTCAGACCCCAGACCAAGCCCCCACGTGCTCAGTTGCTAAGTCATATCCAACTCTTTACAACCCCATGGACTGTAGCCCACCAGGCTCCTCTGTCCATAGGATTTTCCAGGCAAGAATACAGGAGCAGGTTGCCATTGCCTATTCCAGGGGATCTTTCTGACCCAGGGATCAAACCTGAGTCTCCTGCATGAGCAGGCAGATTCTTTACCACTGAGCCCCCTGGGAAGCCCGAGCCCCCACGGATGACTAAAATCAACAGTCAAGGTCGGCATTTGCATCGTCCTGGCCACAGCATAAGCTTGTTCTTGCAGAGCCAAGGGTGCGTTTTGACCACTCCCTTCTCAGTGGTGGGCTGGGACAACCTCTGGGCCAGCCCCTGGGGACAGGCCCTGCATGCAGGTCAGACTCTCTTTCCATGCCACAAGCCCACCACGTGGCTCATTTCACGCATGGACCCCAGGTGCTGCACAGGACACTTTCCCACAAGTTCCTAGCTGCTTCTTCCCATATCCCTCCCTCCCTCCCTCCCTCTCTCCCTCTCCTTTCCTTTGTGGGGGAAGAAAGCCACCATCTNAGGTGCTGCACAGGACACTTTCCCACAAGTTCCTAGCTGCTTCTTCCCATATCCCTCCCTCCCTCCCTCCCTCTCTCCCTCTCCTTTCCTTTGTGGGGGAAGAAAGCCACCATCTCTGCACATGGTAGCGTTCCCCAGCGTCTTGATGGTCCTGCCTGTCCCCAAGCTCCTGTGAGCCCTGCGTCCTCGGTGCCTCCTGGGTTTCCTGGGTGTCGCAGTGAGCTCTCTGCTCAGCATGTGTCCATGGAGAGCCCTCTTCTCCTGCAGCCCTTCCTCTTGGGCCCTTCTGCCTGTGCCATCCTGGCCGACTGTCTCTAGAGCTGACAGTGGCCCCTTTTCTGGAAATGTCATTTACTGCCATCTTTGGCTGGAGCCACCATGTCCAATTCTGATCTCCAGTGTCCCAGTTGACCTCAGGTTTTCGGGTGATACCTCAGGGACACCCCCTTCCAGGTACTCCCCCATGCTCCCCAGCGTCCTTGCAGCTGAGCCGGGTCATGTGACGAAAGTCAGCCAATGGGTGTAGAGCAGAGCGAGCCTGCATCAGATCTGGACTAAGAGGTCACAGCCCACCGCTCACCCTCCACAGCCACATGGGCCACGTGGCCTGATGGCACAACCACAGGCTGCGGGAGCTGTGACCTCGCCAGCTTCATCTCGGTGAGAACCACCATCTGTGGCAGGAAGTGTGCACGCTCGTGGTGGCCGCGTCCCTCGCCCTGCCTGATAAATGGTGTGCAGGATTTTAGGGTAGAAGCCATTCCCTTGAGAACATGGAGGGCAGCCAGCCCCTTGCCTCCCAGAATCCAGGGGTGCACTGGCCCCCCTGCCCCCCGGGTGCCCCTCCGGTGGCCTTCTCTGCCCTCGGCGCCCACCTCTGCCCTTGGCGCCCACAGGTCTCTCGCAGTGGCTCCCTGCGCCTCCTTCCTGACTGCTTTGTCTCAGTGCCCTTTCAACTTGAAGCTGTGCTTTTCCAGGCCTGGGAGATTTTCTTGGTTTTTCTTGATCATTCCATGTCCCACCCCACCCCTGCACACTGGTTAGAGGGCTTTCAGATCTTCTGGGTTGAGTTATCTTTTCAACTGAGGCTCTTTCCCTACCTTTATTCTCCAATCATGTTGATGAGCATCTTCTCATAAAGCTAATATCTTTCTAATATCCAAGAACTCTTCCTCTCCATACTGTTCTATATTTACTCTGTAAATGCAGTATCTTCTTCAATACTTTTGAAGATCATTATAGTTTTAAAAAATTCTGGTTTGTTTCTAGGAACAGCTCAGTTTCTTCCAGTATGAGTTATGTATATATTTTAGCCTGACTCTCGTGTTCCAGGTCCTTTCTCACACGTCTGGAGGACCCTTTGTTTTCTGGTGACATTTCCTGTTGCTCATGGCAGGGGGCGGCATTGTCACTGGTGGCTTGTGCCCCAGGGAGCTGGGGGTCTGGTTGAGGCCCTTGATGAGGTGCCATGATGACGACCTTCTAAACTGGCCTCTTGTGCAAACATAGGAGAGGTCAGATAGGATGATACTCTCCAAACTGCACTCCCCGACTGGCTGCAGGAACCCTCTTCATGTCACGTGCCTGGTGTGACAGCCCAGCTGGGGACCTGTGTGGTTGACCAGAAGGCCGCGTGCCGGGCCTTTGTGCTCTCTGGACACCATGGGGAAGCACTCAGCCTGAATCTCTCAAAGTAGTGTTTGTTTCTGCCACTGTCTCTCACGCAGGATGTCTCAGATCCCTCCCAGGTTCTGGCCCATCTCCTTGAATGCTCCCCAGTATCCTGGCTACAGAGCTGTGAGCCCCTGAAACTCTGTATTTTCAGGCAGCATCCGGATCTGGCTCCAGTCTGTGTCCAGCCTTGCCACAGGCCTCGGACATGGGGCATCCTCAGAAGGGAGACTGGGCCGAGGGGCAGAGACAGGCCCAACTGAGCCAGGATGGGGGCCATGCCCTAAACCAGAGCCAGCCCAGGGGTGTGATGCTGGCCGGAAGAATCAGCCAGAAGTGCAAGGCGGGGGCGGGGGTGGGCAGAACCACAGTGGCTGCGAGAGGGCGCATCTCCAGCCAGTGGGCAGAGCTGCCCCAGGAACTGACTTTGGGGGCTGCAAGGGGGCACTGGGGCTCCCTGTGCCCACACATACCTGAAGACCCTGCCTTCTCTAATGAGCCAAGTCTCTTCACACCCAGTGAATCCCTCAGAGCCCACCAGATCCCATTTTCATTTTCTGCCAGTTGTTTTTGTATGGTCCTGAAGATGCCTTCATATGTTTGCACTTGGTTTGGAGCTTTGCAGCATCTCTTATGGCCTCATGTGAGTTTGAAGCAGGAGTTGAAGTTTGAAGTGTGTGTAGAGAGATGCCAATCTCGAGGGGAGCCCTTTCTGAAGGGATGGCCAGGCAAGGGATGCAGGCTGCTGGCATTTGTGGTGCTGTGCACACGGACAGCGCTGAGAGGGGCACCAGGTGGGTCCCTCACTGGTAGGGTGAGTTCAGCTCATGAGGAAGGCTGTGCTCATGCTGGGTCTGCAGCCCAGGGGTGCATGGGAGACTAGCTGTCCACCCTGAAGCATTCCCCGGCATTCCCTTCCAGACCTCCCCACCTGTCTCACCAGGGATCCTAGAATCTTCCTTCAGATGGCAGACCACTTCAGGCTCCAACCACTTGGCCTCACCATCTTGGACCAAAGGAGGTGGAAGCTGGGTGTGTCGGAAGGATGGGACTTCCGACCTCCAGCTGCTGGGACTTCTGCTCCCTGAGCCGTCTGGCTGTGGGATCTGTGGTTACAGTCATCACGTGTAGACCTGGAGTGGAGGAGGTGGGGAAGGTGGGGGGGGCGGCAGTGGACCAAGACTGGGGGTTGCTGCTGGGAGGGGCTACTGGCAGAAATGAGAACAAAGGGCAATGGGGTATTTCTGGCAAGATGTGGGCTGAGGGCCAACAAGGTCTCCAAGAAGAGGGCCAATGAAGGCCCCTGGGAAACCACTTATCAGGGCAGGGGAGGGACAGGCAGAGGAGCTGCCCAGAGTCATCAGTGGGTTTGAGGAGACAGAGAATGAAACTGGGGTTTGTCAGAAAGGCAGTCTCCACCAAGAATGTGCATGCATGCTAAGTCACTTCAGTCATGGCCAACTCTGTGCAACCCCATGGACTGTAGCCTGCCGGGCTCCTCTGTCCATGGGATTTTTCCAGGCAAGAATACTGGAGCGAGTTGCCATGCCCTTCTCCAGGGGATCTTCCCCATCCAGGGGTTGAACCCAGTCTCCTGCATTTAGGCAGATTCTTTTCCATTTGAGCCACCAGGGAAGCCCCAAGAATGTAAATGTCCACAAATGAAAGAAGCAGCAGTCTGTAAGGAGGGTGCTGTGAGAGTGCCCCCGGTGCTCAGCCCTGGAAGGGACTGGCCCGTGTGCTCACCAGGGCCAGGACACTTCCTCCTGTGCTTCTGGTTTGTTCTGTGAGGCTGGAGCTGGCAGTGGACCAGGCAGCCCAGGGAAGAGCAAGGTGTGGAGGGGTCGCTGTACTGGGGGAGAGCTGGAGGGCACCCCAAAGTTGGCCAGGGAGTGTGCTACCCCCTGCAGTCTCCCAGGAGGAGGCTCCTCTCCCATCTTAGCTGACCGCCCACAGTGTCAAGGGCTGATCCCCCAGGGTCCTTTGGGACCTGTCTGTCTTCTCCTGGCAGTGCTCCTTGTCCTCCCTCCCCAGGCACTCCGAGACCTGGGTTCTTTGCTCCATCAAAGCCAGAACCCAAGTGCCTCCTGCCCAACAAGCAATCTGCTGATTACGGGGAGCCCACCCACCCTCTAGGGCACTGTCAAGGGCGCCAGGTGCTCTGACTGCCAAGTCCCAGAACCACCGTCCTCCCTCGAGATGCTCCAGGCCCAGGCAGGCACGGAGCCAGGGGATTCCAGGGTAGGGCTCAGGGGAATTCCACTCAAAGAAGGGCAGGAATGGTCCGCCCAGCCCATCAGGTGCCAGGCTGCCTTGCTCTGGTGCCAAGGAGGCCTTGGCAGGGCTGTTTGATGTGGGAATTTCTTCTTCTCTTCCTGACATGTCCCTAATGCGCTCAGAATCCAGGAGTGGCCTGACAGCGGGGCCTCAGGCCAGCTCACCCCTGCCCAGGCTGGTGCAGCCCTGGGCTGGGATTCTCCCTGGTTTACTTCCGAATGGGAGGAACCCAGCCTCTGGCTGAGGGCGCAGGTACCGGCCACAGGATTCCAGGGAAGCTCACTGCAAGCCAATGACTGGCAGTCAGGTGGCCCCCTCCCGGATTCTGCTAGCCCCCGGCGAATAAAATACAGGACGCCTATTTCAATGTGAAGGAGAAAGCAATGGCAACCCACTCCAGTACTCTTGTCTGGAAAATCCCATGGACAGAGGAGCCTGGTAGGCTACAGTCCATGGGTTCTCGAAGAGGTGGACACGACTGAGCGACTTCACTTTCACTTTTCACTTTCATGCATTGGACAAGGAAATGGCAACCCACTGCAGTATTCTTGCCTGGAGAATCCCAGGGACAGAGGAGCCTGATGGGCTGCTGTCTATGGGGTCGCACAGAGTCGGATAGGACTGAAGCGACTTCGCAGCAGCAGCAGCATTTCAATGTGAAAACCAGATAAACAATGAATCAGTTTTTAGTAAAAGCGTGCCCAAACACATAGACTGAAACATCATTTTAATCTGAAACTCAAACTGAATGAGGCGCCCTGTACTTGCTGTATCGGGTGCCCCCACCCCACTGGGCGCACAGAACAGAGACGAGGGGAAAGCCCCTCTAAGCCACGTCCACCTGGCTGCTCCTCCCCTCCTCCGCCGCTGGCCACGCCCTCGTCTTTCCTCCTGGGCTCGGGCCCTCTTCTCCCAGTTCCCAGGCCCAGACACCCCCTTTTACCGGCCCTTGTCTGCAGGCCAACCCCGTCTTGCTGGGGCTCAAGACCAGTGAGCTGAGGGAGGAGTGGCTCGGAGCTGAAAGGAAGCTCTGGTGATCTGGGGGAGACCCCCTTCCAGACCAGCCCTGGCTGCTTGTTCTGTGTGGGTGTGTACATGTGCAGGTGTGTGCATGTGAGCGCCTGAAGTTCTGTGCACATGTATACAGATGCATGCTGGCAGGATTGTGTGTAAATTCGCATCCATGCAGGTGTGTGCACATGTATACACAGGTGCGTGCAGGTATGTGCGTGCGTCTGCGTTTCCTACTGCGGTGGTCTCATCAGCAAAGAGTGGGGCAGAACCGGCGATTCACAGTCTGGCCATTCCCGTGGTTTCTGCGACCTGGTTGGGCTGGCACGTGTGTGTCACTCTGCACACTCTTGTGAGTCTCTAACGTCGGTCCTCTGATGGGGCTGGAGGCCCCACGGGCCTGAGTGTCTCCCCAGCTCGGAAGTTGCGGCGTGGCCCCAGGAGACAGAAATAGTGCCACCTCCGAGCCGTGGTGAGGAGGGGCTGCTAACCCAGGAAGGCTTCAGCTCAGCTCCTGGTCCCGCAGGGTCGGCGACGCCAGGTGCCCTGGTCCCTGTCCTTGTCCTGTGAGTCACTCTTTTAGCTTGAGCTCCCTTGTTTCCGACCTTCGGACGGGCCCAAGCCTGTTTCTCGGCGCCCGGGCCGGGGTTAGGGTGGGGTTGGGGAGGCGGTGGTGTCCGGGCTCCGCGCACCGGGCGGTAGATCGGGCAGCCTCGCCCTCTGCTGGACGCGGAGAGAACACCAGGCGAGCGGCGGGGCGGGTACCGGACCCGCCGGGACCAGAGGCCCCCGCTGGGCAGATTGTAGAAGCCGGAAAGGGACCTCCGAGGAGGGGTAGTCCGCAGACCCGTCCCCCGCCGGTCGGAGTCAAGGAAAACAGAGCCCCTTCCCACGTGGACTGGGAATGCAATTGTCCCTCCAGCGTCACTGGGCATCGCGGTGACCAGCTCTGGCCAGCCAGGACTACTTACCTCAGGGCAGGCACGGTGTCCCAGGAAGCAGCCGGGTCCAGAAATTGATCGTTGTGTGGCTTCTAGGCTCAATTCTTTGTACGACCTGAGCTGTTTCCAGATTTTCACTATTATGAAAAATTCTACTAAAAGCGTCTCATACATGGCTTTCTGTGGGCAAATTGTTTTTACTTTTCTTGAGTAAAAACCTAGGAGTGGAATTCTAGGCCATGAGGTAGGCGGATGTTTAACTTCTGAAGAAATTGCCAAGCAGTTTTCCAAAACAGTTGTACCATTTCATACATTCCCAAAAACAGAGTGAGTGCCAGTCATCCCACACTCTAGCCAGCACCCGGTTTATCTGTATTTTTAGTCTAACTCACAAGGTGTGAAACAGCACTGCCGCGTGGTTTTCAAGTCACAGTCCGCTGGTAACGAGTGATGGCACATTTCCACCCACTGCTGGTTTGCCAGAGTCCCGTTTGCAAAATGCATATTCAAGTCTTTGCCCACACTTTAAATTTTTTGCCTTTCATTATTGATCTGGAGGAGTTCTATATACATTAGGTATAAAACAAGTTCTTTGTCACATACATAGCTTTCGATCCCCTCTTTTTTGTATTAATTCAGTTTGTTGTGTAATTGTGTGCTTCAGCAATCACAATATACATGTTCAACTTACAGCAGTCTATTTTTTATTGGAGTATATTGCTTTACAATGTTGTTATTTTCTGCTGTACGAGGAAGTCGATCAGCTGTGGTATACACATATCGCTTCCCTCTTAGACCTCCCACACCCATCCCATGGAACTAGGTCATCACGGAGCATCGAGCTGAGTTCCATGTGCTATACAGCAGCTTCCCACTAGGTATCTTTTTTCATGCATGGTGGTGTATATATATATCAATCCTAATCTCCCAACTCATCTCACACTCCTCTGCCCCATCCCATATCTACACTGCAATCTATCTTTTTATTTTTTAATTAACCATATGTGTGTCAGTTACTCAGTCGTGTCTGACTCTTTGTGATCCCATGGACTGTAGCCCGCCAGGCTCCTCTGTCCATGGACTTCTCCAGGCAAGAATCCTGAAGTGGGTTGCCATTTCCATCTCCAAGGCATCTTCCCAACCCAGGGACTGAACTCAGGTCTTTTGTATTGCAGGCAGATGTATTACTGTCTGAGCTATTAGGGAAGGCCTTGTGTTAATATGTTTCAAATTAAAAAAAATTTTTTTTTAAATTTATATTGGAGTATAGTTGACTAACAATGTTGTATTAGTTTCAGGTGTACAATCTATTTTTGAATTAATATTATACTTTACATATAATGTGATAACCTTACAACGACATGATCTCATTTATCCTTACCTGTCCATTGGGCTATTGGGAGCATGTATAAACTCACATGTCTGCTTAAGGTATGAGCTCCACAGCTTGTCCTCTTGTTTGCTGTAAACAGTGAGTTGTCTTGACGCCCAGCTCACCATCCCCAGCACCCTCTGCGTGCTTCTTGCAGACACTGTGCTTCTTATGGAGTTTCACCCTCTGTAGCTTCCTTCAGGACTGCTTGTAAAGCCGTTCTGCTGGCAGTTCATTCTACCACTTTTATCTGAAAGTGACTTTACAGTGAAAGATGTTTTCACTGGTTGTAGAATTCTGGGTTTGTGGTTTTCTTTCGTTTCCTTTAAAGATGTTTTTCTGTTGACATCGAGCTTCGACTGTTTCTGATGAGAGGTTGGGTAACACTGGCACCGCTGTCTCCTGACAGCAAATGTCATTTTCCTCTGGCTGCTTCTGAAATCTTCTCTGTCTCTCCTCAGATATTTAATATGATGTGTTGAGGTTAGGGGGGGGTTGTATTTATTCTGCTTGTGGTCTCTGATCTTGGATCTGTGGCTTGCTGGTTTTAATCATATTTGGGGAAATTTTCATTCCAATTCCAAAGAAAGGCAATGCCAAAGAATGCTCAAACTACCGCACAATGGCACTCATNCCAAAATATCAGATATCATGAAAGTTTAAACAGCAGATTGATTTAGGTTGAAAGGATTCAATCTAAAAATTATATTTCAACCAGGTAAATTTTTACTTGTATTCTACTTCAACTAAACTATTTAAAAGTCACAAATAGTATGGGTATCTTATGCGTGTAGATTTATTTTTTGTGCATTTATCTTTTTTTGGGGGGAGGAAATACAAAGTAACTGGAAATTAGTCTACTGTGACTACATCTATTACTTAACCTAAATTTCAAGACCATTTTTAATTCGAATTAGATTTAGAAAAGCTACTGAGCATCCTTGTCATATGAAAAATCACTATTTCATTTAGCATAACTAAATATATCCCCAAATCTGAAAAAATCTAACAACCTCTACTTCACAAAATATTTTGTTTACTAGCGCTTTAGAAAATGATCCTGTGAATTATAAACATGTCTTCCCAATGGTGAAGAATCCACTTGCTGTGCAGGACACAAGAGATGCAGGTCTCATCCCTGGGTGGGGAAGGTCCCCTGGAATAGGACATGGTGACCATTCCAGTATTCTTGCCTGGAAAATTCCAAGGACAGAGGAGCCTGGCGGGTCACAAGGGGCTGGACAGACTGAGCACGCACGCATATAGATAATAACTAATGAGACATATAACACTTGGAAAGCTCCGGTTCACTGTGAATCAAGTCATGAACATGGAGGCAATAAGAGGACTCAGAGCACTAGACCTGGAGTCGGAGGGCCTCGGTTCAGACGCAGACCGCTGCCTCTCATTCACATGCCTTTGAGGAAGGCATTTACCTTCCTTCACCTCTGTTTACCCTTTCTGTAAAACCGGAATAATGATTCCACTTTTCTCATAAACCTGGAAAGGAGGTGAAGGCAATTATTACAATCCCTGGGCACACAGTAAACACTTAGGATATTAGAGACAGCAGGATGATCTAGCTGGAACAGAGCTGGTCATAACAGGAAAAGAACAATGATGCAGAGAAACAAATCAGAAGTTGCAGAGAATAGTATCATTCTAATGTCATGGTCAATTCAATCCATGTTAACTCTGTCACCACTATGACTTAAAACACTAATCGTGGAGTTCTATATCACAACACACTAACAAATGTAACCCTTATGGCAGAAAGTGAAGAGGAACTAAAAAGCCTCTTGATGAAAGTGAAAGAGGGGAGTGAAAAAGTTGGCTTAAAGCTCAACATTCAGAAAACAAAGATCATGGCATCCGGTCCCATCACTTCATGGGAAATAGATGGGGAAACAGTGGAAACAGTGTCAGACTTTATTTTTTTGGGCTCCAAAATCACTGCAGATGGTGACTGCAGCCATGAAATTAAAAGACGCTTACTCCTTGGAAGAAAAGTTATGACCAACCTAGACAGCATATTCAAAAGCAGAGACATTACTTTGCCGACTAAGGTCCGCCTAGTCAAGGCTATGGTTTTTCCCGTGGTCATGTATGGATGTGAGAGTTGGACTGTGAAGAAGGCTTAGCACCAAAGAATTGATGCTTTTGAACTGTGGTGTTCGAGAAGACTCTTGAGTCCCTTGGACTGCAAGGAGATCCAACCAGTCCATTCTGAAGGAGATCAGCCCTGGGATTTCTTTGGAAGGACTGATGCTAAAGCTGAAACTCCAGTACTTTGGCCACCTCATGCGAAGAGTTAACTCATTGGAAAAGACTCTGATGCTGGGAGGGATTGGGCNGATGTGAGAGTTGGACTGTGAAGAAGGCTGAGTGCCAAAAAATTGATGCTTTTGAACTGTGGTGTTGGAGAAGACTCTTGAGAGTCCCTTGGACTGCAAGGAGATCCAACCAGTCCATTCTGAAGGAAATCAGCCCTGGGATTTCTTTGGAAGGACTGAAAAAGACTCTGATGCTGGGAGGGATTGGGGGCAGGAGGAGAAGGGGATGACACAGGATGAGATGGCTGGATGGCATCAGTGACTCGATGGACGTGAGTCTGAGTGAACTCCGGGAGTTGGTGATGGACAAGGAGGCCTGGCGTGCTGCAATTCATGGGATCGCAAAGAGTTGGACACGACTGAGTGACTGAACTGAACTGATTGCCAAAACTGAAGGAAACTGAAGAATCATGACAACTAAAAGCAACCTGTGCTTCTAGACTGGATCTTTTTGCTGTAAAGAACATTACTGGGACAACTATTAAAACTTGACATTTGAGAATTAAATGGTAGTAATGTACCAATGCTCATTTCTTGATTATGATTATACAGAAGAAATGTCTGAGTTGTGGGAAGAACTCACTAAATTAATAATGGGCGGTGTGACATATATTAGCTGCTTACTCTGAAATAGTTCAGGGGAATATTTTTTGCATTACTTGGAACTTCTCTGTAAATTATAGATTACTTTAAAATTAAAAAAAATAAAACCTATGTTACTAAACCATATTTCATAATGTGAATTAGCTTGTAAGCAATTATCATACAGAAAAAGGATGTCAATGCACAAATCATGCTGGTTCGCTCTCAGTATTCCTTCATTAGCTAATGCTTTTACACCAAATTAGAGAAGCTGAATGCAAAGTACAGTAACACAGGAGAACCTGGGCTGGACACCTCAAAGAATACAGGACTGGAAATAACACCCATCCTTCACTCTTCTTGGCTCATTTTGGCCACGTGCTATGACTTGAAAGTGTTCACTACACCATTCTCTCTGACAGTTTTGTGTTTTGCACATGTCACCAAAGCCTCAACCCTTCTGTACCCTTCCTTTAAGCTATCTTCACCAATTTTTAAAGGTAAGTCCTACCTGTCCTCTATACTATAGTGTTTATTTATTAGGAATTCAACTGTGCTAATATTTTTATTGAGATTTTAAAGTTTCTAAAATTATTCAAGTTACAAACTTAGGTAGGTTTTAGGTTGGCCCTATCTCTATTTTTCCTGTAATCCCTACTATTTCTGATGTACGATTCTGCTAACACAGGCATTTCAGCAATCTGCTAGCTTCCTCATCAATATGATTTGGATACACATCTAAATGTGTTCCCCCTCACAACTCCACTAAATACTAGAGAAATTTTTCAAGGCATCACCTGAGTCCTTATTGGACAAAGGTGTGATAATCTGAATGTGAAAAAAGAGTAATTACCACAATTAATTGGGACCCATTGTGTTTTTAAAAATCCAGGAGTTTATAATGATATCCCCCAAAACATTTATCTGTCCCCACTTAAGGTAGCTAATAAATCAACCAAATGTGGTAATTCAAAGCAAAAGTTTAAGCATCTCTTATTAAACTAACTAAATAGCTCCACTGATAAAGAAAACCTCTATTTCACATAAGAATGCAAGTTAATAAATGGATATGGGAAAAGAATTAGAAAATCATCATTTTGGAATTCCCGATAAAATTACAAATTCAGCCACAAAACTATTAAATGAATGGTTGATGGGGCCTAGACTTTATAGGGTTAAAGTAAGACAGAGTAGATTTGCAATACAAAGCAATGAAGTATTAATAGACTGGGAACAAGAAAGGAAATGTACCATGACAATGAAGGGATCACATTGTCATCTCCCTAATCCACATGTGTCCTTTACCTTCACAAAGAAGATTTTAGCACTAGCAATGGTAGGGTAACAACATTGTATTTCTCTCACTGCAACATGAAGTATACACATCACCTATGTTATAATCTATGACAAGGAATTCTCCTGGAACAGAAAGTCTAACCTTTTCAGCAAGTCACTGTCATGGGGAAAAAAAAAAAAAGAAGGAACTATTCTGGATTGAAAGACAAGGAACATTGGACTAGATGCAATGCCTGGACACAAAAAAGATCCTACTTTGTAAAACAGGTTGTAGAAGACATTTTTAGGATAACTGGAGACATTTGAATACACAGAGTTACAGACAATATTAAGAAATTACTATTTAGTGTGGAATGACATGATATCTGTAATCTACTTTAGAAACTCTCCCATTCTATTGTTTTCCTCTATTTCTTTGCATTGATCGCTGAGGAAGGCTTTCTTATCTCCCTCTGCTATTCTTTGGAATACTGCATTCACAGATGGGTATATCTTTCCTTTTATCGTCTGCTTTTCACTTCTCTTATTTTCACAGCTATTTGTAAGGCCTCCTCAGACAGCCATTTTTGCTTTTTTGAATTTCTTTTCCTTGGGGACAGTCTTGATTCCTGTCTCCTGTACAATGTCATGAACCTCCGTCCATAGTTCATCAGGCACTCTGTCTATCAGATCTGTATACTCATAAGGGATTTGATTTAGGTCATACCTGAATGGTATAGTGGTTTTCTCCACTTTCTTCAATTTCAGTCTGAATTTGGCATTAAGGAGTTCATGATCTGAGCCGCAGTCAGCTCCCAGTCTTGTTTTTGCTGACTGTATAGAGCTTCTCCATCTCTGGCTGCAAAGATATAATCAATCTGATGTCGGTGTTGACAATCTGGTGATGTCCATGGGTAGTGTCTTCTCTTCTGTTGTTGGAAGAGGGTGTTGGCTATGACCAGTGTGTTCTCTTGACAAAACATTATTAGCCTTTGCCCTGATTCATTCTGTACTCCAAGGCCAAATTTGCCTGTTACTCCAGGTGTTTCTTGACTTCCTACTTTTGCGTTCCAGTCCCCTATAATGAAAAGGACATCTTTTGGGGGTGTTAGTTCTAGAAGGTCTTGTAGGCCTTCATAGAACCTTTCAACTTCTGCTTCTTCAGTGTTACTGGTTGGGGCATAGGCTTGGATTACCGTGATATTGAAGGTTTGCCTTGGAAACGAACAGAGATCATTCTGTCATTTTTGAGATTGCATCCAAGTACTGCATTTTGGACTCTTTTGTTGACCATGATGGCTACTCCATTTCTTCTGAGGGATTCCTGCCCACAATAGTAGATATAATGGTCATCTGAGTTAAATTCACCCATTCCAGTCATTTCAGTTCGCTGAATCCTAGAATGTCGATGTTCACTCTTGCCATCTCCTGTTTGACCATTTCCGATTTGTCTTGATTCAAGGATCTAACATTCTGCGATTCATGGGGTAGCAAAGAGTCGGACACGACTGAGCAACTGAACTGAACTGAACTGAAGCAATATTGCTCTTTACAGCATTGGACCTTGCTTCTATCACCAGTCCTATCCACAACTGGGTGTTGTTTTGGCTTTGGCTCCATTTCTTCATTCTTTCTGGAGTTATTTTCCATGGATCTCCAGTAGTATATTGGAGTGGCACCAGTGGCACCTACTGACCTGGGGAGTTCACCTATCAGTGTCCTATCTTTTTGCCTTTTCATACTGTTCATAGGGTTCTCAAGGCAAGAATACTGAAGTGGTTTTCCATTCCCTTCTCCAGTGGACCACATTCTGTCAGCCTTCCTCAGCGGTCAATGCAAACAAATAGAGGAAAACAATAGAATGGGAAAGACTAGGGATCTCTTCAAGAAAATTAAAGATACCAAGGGAACATTTCATGCAAAGATGGGCTCAATAAAAGATAGAAATGGTAGGGACCTAACAGAAGCAGAAGATGTTAAGAAGAGGTGGCAAGAATACACAGAAGAACTATACAAAAAAGATCTTCATAACCCAGATTAACTACAATGGTGTGATCACTCACCTAGAGACAGACATCCTGGAATGTGCAGACACTCTGGAATGTGAAGTCAAGTGGGCCTTAGGAAACATCACTACGAACAAAGCTAGCAGAGGTGATGGAATTCCAGTTGAGCTATTTCAAATCCTGAAAGATGATGCTGTCAAAGTTTTGCACTCTATATGCCAGAAAATTTGGAAAACTCAGTAGTGGCCCCAGGACTGGAAAAGGTCAGTTTTCATTCTAATCCCAAAGAAAGGGAATGCCAAAGAATGCTCAAACTACCACACAATTGCACTCATCTCACATGCTAGTAAAGTAATGCTCAAAATTCTCCAAGCCAGGCTTCAGCAATATGTGAACCGTGAACTCCCTGATGTTCAAGCTGGTTTTAGAACAGGCAGAGGAACCAGAGATCAAATTGCCAACATCCGCTGGATCATGGAAAAAGCAAGAGAGTTCCAGAAAAACATCTATTTCTGCTTTATTGACTATGCCAAAGCCTTTGACCTGTCTCTTATACACATNCTGGTTGGATCTCCTTGCAGTCCAAGGGACTCTCAAGACTCTTCTCCAACACCACAGTTCAAAAGTATCATTTCTTCAGTGCTCAGCCTTCTTTATGGTCCAACGCTCACATCCATACATGATGAGTGAAAAAACCATAACTTTGATTATATAGACCTTTGTCAGCAAAGTAATGTCTCTTTTTTAATAAGCTGTCTAGGTTTGTCTAGCTTCGTGCACTAGGCCGCATTATATTAACATTGAGGCTCTGTTTACTTTCATTGTAAACATTCCTCCCCTTTCTGTGCTTCAAATCAGATAATTTCTATTGGTGTATCTTCTAGTTCACAGATTCTTTCTTCTGAATTGTCTAGGTAGGTTTTGATCCCATGCAATAGATTTGTGAATATAGACATTTTGCTTTTCAGGTACAGGATTTCTGTTTGCCTCCTTTTAGAGTTTTCATAACTCTCCAAACCTCCCCACCTTATTGTTGATTACATACATATTTGCCTATAGATTCTGATCACAGTTACTATAAAGTCTGTATCTGTTCACTCCAGTATTTGCACTGTGTCAACCTATTTCTACTTGCTGTTTCTTCTCCTGATCATAGGTCACATTTACCTGCTGGTTCCCCTGCTGTCTAACTCTCTGGTCAGTTCCACCAGCTGCTCAGCTGTTGTTTGTCCCTGGGTCCCTGGGGACCTGTCCCCTGTGTGTGCACTTCAGGAGCTAAAATGGACTTGAGAGAAGTTAATGAGGAGATACTGGGGCCTCCCCCTACTGGGAGTCCCTCCCTCCTAGGCTAGTTTCCTTTGGTTTCTAGACACTCTGCAAGCCCCAGACGCCAAGCTTGGACCTGGACTTGTCTGGTCCTCCCCTTCCCCACGCACTCCTAGCCCAGCATCCCAGAGATGTTGGTCATAAACCTCCTGGAGGGCCCATGTGCAAATCAGCTCATGCAGTTCGAGGTCTGTGGCCAAGGCTTGGCAGCCGCCCGTTCGTGTAAGTCCAGTCCATGGGCCCATGCACACCTCACCCTCCAGGTTGATGAGTGATTTTGGAAGAGTAGCCTACACAGGATGGGACTGTCCAGAGAGGCAGAGGAGAGCCTCAGGCCAGGGAGAGTATGTAGGAAGTAACTCCAGAGGTACCTAGATGTTGCTTCTGAGTTCATAACTGGAGAGAGCAGAGAGGGCTCCCTGGAAGAGGTGTTATCGCAGCTGGACCTCTTCCAGGGCACACTGGGGCCTGGGGAAGGGGCGGCACAGGCGGTAAGAAGCTGTCTAGGCAGATGGTCCTTTGACTGGCCTTTGAGGAGGCTGGGAAAGGGCAGCGTCCGCAGGAGGGGCGCCTGCTTGACGCCCGGAGTGCAGGGGCTGGAGCCGCGTGGGTGGCCATCCTGAGGGTCTCTGCCCACAGCGTGCTCTCGGCTTCCCTCTCACGGTCCCAGACGTTTGGCGCCGCAGACTGGGAGGTTTTCCACATTGGGGAGAGGGTCTTCCTCGCCGTGGCGAACAGTCACCGCTACAACGTGGAGATGCGAGTACAGAACGACTCCTACGTCATCAACTCGGTCATATACGAGCTGAACGTCACCGCGCAGACGTTCGTCCGCTTCCAGGAGATCCGCACCTGCAGGTACGCGGGCGGCGGGCGGCCGGGGTTGGGATCCAGGGGCCCGGGTCCTTCGACCTCCGAAGCCGCCCAGACCGCAGCGCGCGCACCTGAGCATCTGTGGGGCCGCGGTGCCCACCCCCAGCCCGCAGGTGTGAAGCGGCCTCGCTGTCCACCCCCGCAGACCTTCCACACGGCCCGCTGAGTGACCGCGGCTGCTGCTGTAGCCTTGACTCTAACTGGTTTTAAAAGCTCTGGTTTGTGTGCTTGTTTTTAGAATTCAGTGTTTTTATTTTTTAAATGAAATTTGCATATGTGTACAACCCTTTCCACGGTGACTTTAGAACATTTCCGTTACCTTGAAAAGAAGCCCCACCCCTTAGCTGGTACTGCCCGCCGCAGCGCCTGGGGCCCACCAGCCTGCTCTCTGGCCCTCTGGATTTCCCCACCTGGACATTGCATTCGGATGTGTCTGGCGTCTTTTGCTTGTCATTTTTTCAAGGTTCATCCACGTTGTACCTTAGCGCCTCGCTCTTTTAATGAGTGAGGAATACTCCACTGTGTTTATTTATCACACTTTGCTTACTTTTCATTGGTTGATGGATATTTGTCTATTTCCACGATTTGACCAAAGGTGTGTTTGGTTCTGAAGGATTAAAAATATGCTTCACATTACTGTCAGCAGACTTACTGCCCTGATGCTTTGGAAGTCATGCCAGACCTTGATTTCCTACTGGGTTAAGTCCCAGCAGCTTCTGATGCGAGCATGGGGGCAGACGGTGTAGTCAACAGTTTGCTGCAAAAGCAAGGCTGTGGGCCTTGGTTCCAGAACCAGTTACAGTTGGCAGAATGCTGCGAGTGGGACCACACGGCTGTGCCACCGGCCCACCCATGCCACACTGCATGAAGCCCCTCCGTGAGCATGGCTACACTCACCACTTTTTATTAATGATGAATCACAACTGGCCATGGCTGGAAGTGGCAGAGACAGGATTCCAGATAACAGAAGGAAGAGTCAGGAGCCCCAGGGCCCCCACTCGCCTTGCCCCCCTGCACGTCCCCAGATACCTCTGTGGCCGTCTCACGCCCAGGGTTCTGTTGGAGCTCTAGGCCAGCGCCCTCAGTGCCCCACTGAGAAGGAAACCAGGGTGAGTATCAACCAAGAGAGTGTGACTGTGCTGTCTGAACAGGCTATAACCTTGAGGCCTCTGGATGCAGATGCACTGGCCTGGCCTTGGGCATCTGAGCGACTCCTGCAAGGCTGCAGCCTCAGTTTCCTCATCTGTAAAGTAGGCCCTCAGTAATTAGAGCAGTGACGGGGGACCACGGCTGATGCCCAGGTTGGCCTCCTGGGATAGACAGGGCTCCAGGGTGTCCTTCCCAGAAGCCCTCTGTCAGATCCCTGAGAATTAAGATGTGTCTGAGCACAGACTCACCCTTAGCAATTTCAGGGGTGTTTGTTGAAAACAGGATGCAGTGGTCTGTTTGCAGTAAGAACCACAACTTCCAAATTTAGGAGGACCTCTCCCCGTTAGCAGACCCTGCTGGCACCTGAACTGGAGTCAGGGAAGAAGCATGTGACCTCACAGCCAGTGTCCTCAAGTTTTCGCCTCCAGGGGGCTCTGCAGACTTTTAGGGACCGGCCACGAGTTTAGGGCTGTTCCTCTAGTTCAACCTCTTCCAAGGGAACGATTTTGCACCCATGTTCAGAGCTTCACTGTTCACTCTTGTTGCCCAGGTGTCCGTAGACAGATGAATGTGGTCCATTCTTGCAGTAGAATATCGTTAGCCTCAAAAAAGGACATCCTGACATCTGACCGCACGGATGAACCTTGAGGACATTATGCTCAGTGACATAAGCCAGACACAGAAGGACAAATACTTGGTGATCCACTTACCCGGGGTCCCTGGAGGAGTCAGATCCGTAGGGACAGGAAGTAGATGGTGGGGGCCAGAGGCTGGGGGAGGGGATGGGGAGTGAGTGTTTCCTGGGGACAGAGGTTCAGTTTGGAAGATGGAGAAATTCTGGAGATGGATGATTGTTGCCTGTCAGTGTGAAGGTATCCAATGCCACTAAGCTTAATGTCCACTTAAAAATGAATAAAATAGAAAGTTTTGTGTTGTGTGTATTTTATTACAATTACATTTTTTAAGTTTAAAAAGTGAACAACTAATTTGCATTTCCCTGGAATAGACCAACCGATTGTATGACTGAGGAAACTGCTCCTCCTTCTGTGGATTTTGGTGATGGGACCTAGCCCCCTGAATCCTGAGATTAGGGGGAGAACCAGCCCCTAAGTCCCCAGGCAGCATCTCCAGGTCCTAATTCTGCTCACTTGCTCCCACANATCAGCCCTGGGATTTCTTTGGAAGGACTGAAAAAGGCTCTGATGCTGGGAGGGATTGGGGGCAGGAGGAGAAGGGGACGACAGAGGATGAGATGGCTGGATGGCATCAGTGACTTGATGGACGTGAGTCTGAGTGAACTCCAGGAGTTGGTGATGGACAGGGAGGCCTGGCGTGCTGCAATTCTTGGAGTCGCAAAGAGTCGGACAAGACTGAGCGACTGAACTGAACTGAACTCCTTGGAAGGACAGTTAAGACCAACCTACATAGCATATTAAAAAGGTACTTTGGCAACAGAGATCCATCTAGTCGAGGCTATAGTTTTTCCAGTGGTCATGTATGGATGTTTGAGTTGGACTATAAAGAAAGCTGAGCACCGAAGAATTGATGCTTTTAAACTGTGGTGTTGGAGAAGAGTCCTAGGAGTCCCTTGGACTGCAAGGCAATCCAACCAGTCCATCCTAAAGGAGATTAGTCCTCGGTGTTCTTTGGAAGGACTGATGTTGAAGCTGAAACTCCAATACTTTGGCGACCTGATGCAAAGAGCTGACTCTTTTGAAAAGACCCTGTTGCTGGGAAAAGATTGAGGGCAGAAAGAGAACGGGACGACAGAGGATGAGATGGTTGGATGGCATCACCGACTCAATGGACTTTGGTTTAGGTGGACTCCGGGAGCTGGTGATGGATAGGGAGGCCTGGCATGCTGTGGTTCATGGGGTTGGAAAGAATCGGATATGACTAAGCGACTGAACTGAATTGAACTTTAGAAACTTAAGGTTTTTTAATTAAAAAAAGAAAAAAACATTTATCCACAAGAATATGGACAACAGAAAAGAAAATAAGAGCGATAAAACTCGGGGAGCTGCCAAGTAGCTGGATGAATGGCGACAGAGTAGACCAAGGCAGAATCTAAGGAAACAGTAAGAAAAATCTAAGAGTTCATCAATCTACATCACATAATAGACAAAAGGCTCAAGGATCTGTACCAGTTAATCTTGGAAGCGGGGATGAAAAGTAGGAGAAATTACTAAGAAGAAGTTAGATCAAAGGTCCCCTCCCCAATGCTGCCATTAGTGAACTGTTCTTTACAAAAACATCCAAATGACAAGAGTTTCATTCACTGAGAAAGAAAACAGAAAGTGACTAGATGGCATTTACCTAAAAAGAGGTAAGCACAGGATTAAACGAACATATACATAACTGAATGCTGGATTCCCCAGCAATTAATTCCCAGCCAGTCCTTTACCTCTACACAGAACAGTGAGTCTTCTCTGGGGAATCTTAGCTGCAAAGACTCCAAAGATTCTAACTAGAATTGTTTCTCAACAAATGGTCCACACTTTGGTGAAGCCCTTACAGCACTTGCAACCATGAGCAGATAACAAGATAGTCAAGGAAAGACCCTAACAAAATGGTTCTCAACACTGCTTGAACAGAGAAATCACTTATTAGTAGAAAGCTTTTTAAAATATTTATGCCTGGGCCCCAACTCCATTCAACCGTTCTGGCGTGGTACCTAAGCACTGGGACTTTTTAAAACTTCCTGTTTTCATACTGTGCAGTCAAGATTAAGAAACACAAATCTAATACAGCATACATAAAAAAGAACAGGTTTATGTATATAAACATTCGGTAAACAAAAAGAAACTCTTTGAAATTAAATATGTGCTAGCGCAACTGGAATATTCAATAGAAGGTTTGGAAGACTAACTGGTAAAATCTCCCAGATTACAGAGCAAAAAAAAACACACACACACATACACACACACAAGAGAATCACAAGACCAGTCCAAAAATTTCGAAAAGAAAACAAACAAACTGGAGAGGAGGAATATTAAAGATTGGTAATAAGAAGGACTCCAACAGCAACTCTGGAAACAAGAAAACATTGCCATTAAAATTCTTAGGAATAATCACTACCAACCTAAAAATTCCACACTTAACCAAACTAACAAATGTGAGGATAGAATAAAGACATTTTTCATTTCTGAAGACTCACTCATGACCTTGCTCAAAGTGAAGTCGCTCAGTCGTGTCCGACTCTTAGCGACTCCATGGACTGCAGCCTACCAGGCTCCTCCATCCATGGGATTCTCCGGGCAAGAGTACTGGAGTGGGGTGCCATTGCCCTCTCCAGGCCTTGCTCAAAAGAGTCTGTAAACTTACTGGGTAGCTAACACCAGACTACAACCCCAGACGCTATACTCAGCTTATCTTCTCCAGGGAGGTTTCAATTAAAAAATATGAGCTTTCCTTTTTTTTGCTCTTCACCTAGTTTTAGTGTTTACCTTTCACATTCACTGTTTTATTAGATTAATAAAATATTTGAGGAAAAATACTTGCATCAGAATACCTGAGACACATATTCAAATACTGGATTAAACATACATTGAAATATTGGAATTAAAAGAAAAGTCAAGAGAAATAAATATGAAACTAAATGTATAATTTAAAAATAAAACCCATTTCAATACAAAAAATCATCCTCCATAAAAAAAGAATGTTATAATCATGCAATGTTGCAGTTAAAATTAAAAACTTTGGCAAAATATCACTTTATATTGCAGTACTGTTTACTAACCTCTGATTCATCACCCTTTTCTCTGTAAGCAGTAGCAATACTGGTCTGAACAGCCTTAATCCATGCCTGGCGCAGCTTTTCAGAATCTGCCTGAAGCATACAACTTCTAAAAGGAAATAACATTGTTTTCTCAGACACTAAATTAACTCAAAAAATAAGGTTTATTTTTTTATCAACTTTGCTATATAATAATTTTCTAACAAAAAATACTGTGTTGAAAGGTTTTATTTCACTATCTTTAGGTAGTATGTTCGTAAAGACATCAAGAAGTCAATGAAATAAATTACCTACTGAAAACAAATCACTTATTCTGTATATTAAAAAAAAACTTTAAATTTGCCACATAAATTAACATTAATATTTTTCATTGGGTAGACGTATGAAATAATAAGTTATCAAAGAAATTTATCTGATATATGACTTCAGCTCATTACCTTGACAGTTAAAATGTTTCCATATAGCCATAGTAATCATCAGAATTTAAGGACTATGATACTGCGTAAAAGTTACATAAATATCTGACTTGTAATCATTAATATGTGTGTAATCATTCATAATTCAAATTTAATTTGAGAACACTTTTTTCCTCTTTAGCTCTTACAGTCACAACTGTAACAAATCTTTCTGTATTCTGGAAAAGTTCTTTAGGACAAGCTATAGAAACACAAAAACAACTCAAATTCCTTAGAATCACTCACTTTGTTGGTGAGACCACCTCAAAGCAGAATCGTCGTTCTATGTCTTCACAGTGTTTCACTGTGCAGAGCCTGAGGTCCTCTACCACCACAGTGGGATTATCCTACAGCAGAGAGACAAAACTCCCGTATTCATCAACCTAGGCTTTAAATATCACTACCTATAAAAACATACTTAAAAACAGTACTTGGAATCAATGGTCTAAATTAAAGGTTTATATTTATCTTATTTTAGGGGTCGCACAGAGTCGGACACGACTGACGTGACTTAGTAGCAGCAGCAGCAGCAGCAGATCAGAAATAGAAGTTATCAGTATAGATATAACTAATTCCGTATAAAGGTAATTATGCCCTGTTAATTTTATCTGCCTCATAAAATTGCTGTATAAGAATTCAATGAAATAGTTCATATAAACTTAGTCCAACACTTCACAGTTAATTAGCAGGTGTTCAATAAATGTTAGCTTCTTGTTAATTTTCTTCCATTTTCTTTCAAATCAATTTTTTTCCTGATCCCCTCACATATAATAAAAGCCACTCTCCTCCAAAAAAGAAGCCTTTCATGAGTCTAGTTTTAATAACTGAAAAAAAAGCTTATACATGCTTCTTAAAATATCTAAGAAAATGAGAATTTTTCAAATCATTTTTTAGTACTTAATAAAAACAGAAACTCAAAACCAAGCTTATCAGGGTAGGAAAAAAAACATGAACTGAATAGTTAAAGAATTTGTATGGAATAAACCTGCTACCATAGAACCTAGCAAGTAAAATTTCACATTGTGTCATCTCAGGATGAAAGTAGGTGGGTAGTTGAAATTTACAGTTGAACATATTATTCATAAAGGTTAATTAGGTAAAAATCAAATCATCAATTAACTAATAGTTCTTTTCTCTAATTATCTTTAACATTATCAAGTCACATATATTCTCATTATACCTTTCCATTAAATGAAAATACCTCACTCTTAAAATCAGGCTCAAGAAAACAAATACATAAAAACAATATTAACAAATGTAGAAGTTTTTATTTAAATTAATTCAAGCTTTTTTTTTCAAGCTTATATTTTAATGTAATTGTTAACTCTTCTCTATTACCACTTTTGGCCCTAAGGTGATATTTCTTAAACACAACCTTTCCTTTAGCACCAAAACAGTATTAGAGATTTCCTGTCTCACAAATGGACAAAGAAACGTGAAGAAATAAAAGTAGTAATCCTGAAACACAGAACAATCCATCTCAAAGATAGGAATTCAGAATTCAGGAAACAATGTTGATACTTTCTACTCCTGAGTCCTTTTATACATATCCAAAGATAAAACTAACAAATGATATGTATTTTGCACACATACATATTTATGAACTTCAATGCTATACCAAGAGGAACAAATAAAAACTGAAGTAGAGGATTCAATGGGTTTTCACTTAATTACTTAACAAAACACCTACCTTAAACTTTTTCTGGTAAACCAACTGATTATTCTGTATTGAAAACCAGCGTCTAAATAAATATAAAATAGATTACATTTTCACAAACATAATTTATTTCAGTTGTTGTTAGAAACAAAATACTTGAGAAAGTACTAGAAAATCAATTTATAGTAATTAAGTTTTTAGAAGAGCATTGTTTTGTTTTGCTTTATTTAAACTGATGTCAATGAGATAATTACAGAAATTAAAAATTTCAGGTAATTTTAAAACCACAGAATAAGAAAATAAAACTACCATATTTTTATTTATTTTTATGTCAGAAATTTATACCCTAACAAAAGTTATTATACTTTGTGCCATTACCAATAATAATTTTTTAAAAAATAAAAATTTAGCTTTTTGAGCTTCCCCAAAAATAACTAATGCTTTCCCCCAAAATAATTTGCTTGTGTTATAAACTAGAAATAAATTTATATTATAAATAAGACTATTCATTTGTATACAATAAAAGACTGAAACAAATGGTGCTTTGTTTTCAACCTTTCTGCACCCCATTCAACAAGCATTTGATCTGTAAAGCAAAACAGAAAATTATATCATCCTTTTAGAAATGATATCAAATAGAAGACTGTCGCCAATTCACTTGGCCTTACTTTCATATAAAAACTTCTTAGCAGAAAAATCAAAGTTATTACTAAAAATGAGTCACTCAATTATTTATATCGTTCAGCTGATTACTGTAAATTAATTGGCATTTTACTTGCAATCTTCTTTAGAAGAAAAAACTAACCTATGTATGGCATATTTACTAATTCTCATTTATTAAAACAATAAAAGACCTGAAGACTTAAAAAAAAAATTCACAGCCAAAAGCCATTCATAAAAGGAAGCAAAAATTCTCATCAAGCATGAAAGGTAAAACAATATTTGAGTTATTATTTTAAAATTAGTTACATGTAAGATGATTTCTATTGTAAACATTAGTTATTAATCTATTAGCAGATAGAGATTCTACCTTTTCATTGATACTAATACAAAGCACTAAAAATTGTATTTAGACATGTTTAGAACTTCTATTTCAAAAAATTTAAGTTAATTCTCCAAGGCTGAGAAAATGATTAGATGCTTTGCTATTTTTAAGCTAGACAGATTGTTAGGTTTTCTTACTATTTAAAAAGGCATTCATCTTTACCGTTAAAATACAGATCTGTTAAACAAGCATCCAGATAAAAACCAAGTAGTTGCCTCTAAACGCACATCATCAAGAGATGGGCTAGAAAAGGAAGAACTTCTGGGTCTCTTTGTTCTGGGACACATGGTTGGTTAGAAATGTTAAAGGAAACACCTCCAAACAAACAAAATGGTGCAGCCCTGCCACATGGGATGACATGCAATGGAAACAATCTCTGATATTGATTAAATTATTAATTAAAAAATCATTTGAAGTAAACTATATTAATAAAAATTCTTAAGTTTTATATATAGTAATACTATATAATTTGATGAAAAACTACAAAGAACTTCATTGAACAATGGAAAAGCATCCAGGTAAACTTTTCATGCTTCTGAGGTCATCAGAAAGTAAATTTCTTTTGACCTGCTGAATCTTAGAATAATGGCCTCTAAATATAAAAACAAAATACTAGATAAAAACTTATGGTTTTTTTGTTAGATTCTGTTTGATTATTAACTTTATAGATCATTTATATTTCTGAAACTTAGTTCCCCTGCCATTTATTTATCTGCTTATGAGGAACTTTTTCACATCATCAATTTTTGTTTATATTATAAATGCAAGACACTCTGAATTCATCTTAATTTGACATTTCCTGAGTGAAAAAAACTGCAACTATCCTGGGTAGAAAAAAATTGTAATTGCCCAACTTAGTATGTCTTATGGCACTATCTGCCCTCTTCTACCATTAAAAAAAAAAAAAAAGAGCTAACTATACTCATTTATATTGATCAAGACTTTAATCAGGTAAGCAAAATAAAATATAATCTTTGCTCCTATAGAATAACTCTAGTTATTATTAAGACCTCCAACAAAAGGAAAATTATTCACAATCTACAGGATATGGAAAATATTTAATATTTCAAGTTCATGCCACCCGCAATTTGAAGATACTTTAAAAGGTAATTAAATAATAAAAAAGACAAATGTTGGAAAGCATTATGCTGACAACCATACTATATTCTACAAGATTCATAAACTGAGCAAAAAGCCAAAATATAAGTATTCAAAAGTGAAGTTTTTTTGGTTTTAAGAAAACTAAGACACCAATTTATATCTATCTCAAATTGAGACAACTCAATATAATAAAAATTTTAGACCAAAATTTTACATTCATAAACATGTATTAGTTTTTAAATATCAATGAGAGCTTCTATATGACAAAATTGGGGGGGAATACATTGAAAAATAAATCAAGTATCTCTTACAATTTTTGAACACTAGTCCCAGGACTTACTTAAAATCAAGAACATGGGTAAAAGCAAAATTTTTAAATCTTTATCACTATTTATCTTTAAAAGTAGAAGCTTTATCACTAAAATCATACAAATGATGGGTTCATGTGCAGATTCATATAGGTGCCAAATAGTGAACATTTAATAAAATTAAAAGCTTGAACATATATATATGTTCCTTTATTTAAAATTCAATTTAGTTTTCACAAGGAAAAAGACCAAAGTGGTAACACAAATAAAAAAGCTAGGAATTGGCAATGTTTCTTTTAAACATAATTAATAAGGTGATTACCAAAGATACTAATACCTAATTACTATTTCAAAAATTTAAAAAGCATTAACTAGCCTATTTCCCCTAAAAAATACTTATCTACATATATATATGTAGATATATATATATGTATATATATATGTGTGCGTGTGTGTACACATACTCACATATATACATACTTGTAGTACTTGTATTACTGAAGCTATGTCTTCTTTGGACAACTATTTACACATCAAATGTTCCTTTCCAGATTAAAACAAATATAAGCAATGAAAAGGTATAATTCTGTTCCCCAAATAAGATGTTTACATTTTTTTCTGTTTAAAACATAAAGAGACGTTATATCCATTGCAAGTAATCCAACTGAAATGCAGGTTAATTACGAGCTTTCTCGTGCCAAAGAGGAAGGTGGAGTAAGGCAGGGGTGAGGGGAAGGAAGCCATTTGGTACCTGATATGATCGGGCTTTTTCCTGTCATGTGAAAAAATGGGGCAGGATTAAAACATAAGGGAAAGGTGGTAAAAGAATGAAAACGCAAATGTGCAAAATAAGCAAAGGACTAGCATGATATGAAAATAAAGCAAGAATTAAAGGAACCAGCTTAAGCTCATAACCTAACAAAAGAATCAAAAATATCTGTTGCATTTTGCTGATATTATATATATATATGCATTTATACAACTAATTCCAACTCTTAGGAGTCTGAAAGGCTAATATTTTATAAATGTTCAAAATATTCTTCAAAGCATTATGGCAGAGAAACTTCTGTACAGTCTACTACTCTTGAGAATATTCGCACACTCTACTATCATTGGGAGTTATCTACCTCTATGGTTATAGCTCTAAAATACAAATAGTAGCTTTCCTCATCTTCAAAAATTAAAGGAAACAATCACTACAGCTATGTCTACCTAAACCTGAAACAAAGGAGAACATTTCAACATGAAAAGCTCCTTCCACCGGCTCACCCTCTTTTCATCAAATGAGAGCAGACACTCTAAGGCCACACACAAGTAGTTTATCTTTAGTCAGTCTATGTATACGCTTCTTATTTGTATCTGTACTAGAAACAGAATACTTTGCTTTAAGATACTGTATAATGCATTTTATGCTTTTAGCTACATTTTCCAGTTTAACAAAGACTGAGCAGTGTTAAAATCCATCTAGCTCTGACTTGAGCTTGAAATGAAGTTGCCACACTGAGAAGATGGCCTGGAAAGACTATTTTATAGATATCGTATCTTCAAAAAATATATATTACAGACATTAAAAAAATCTTGAGACACTACAAATTAGAAATCTGAAACCAACCAGAAACAAGCTCAACAATTCACATAAGACATAAAATGTTTCACTTCTTAAACCATTTCAATCATACCACATAAAAATACCATCTCTCTGGTTAAATTTCAGATTATAGAATGATGCTTTTAAAATATACTTAGATTTTATGAAATACACCATTAGGTTTCAAAACTAACTGGAAATTCTTAGTCAAATTCACATTTCTCTCAGGAAGATCTTTTTTAAAAGTTGACTCTTAAATATGTGTGCTTCTATTTCATAAAGCTATAGACAATAGCAAATTTGCCATCATATGACTGAAACCTCTCAGAGTGACTACAAGAAAGTATGTTTCCTAAAAATAATCCACAAACAATCTTTTAAAAAAAAAAAAGTGGGCAGAAAAAAATCTGTATGCTTGGACAGTTGAATTCCTGGATTTTTGTAGTTAAGGCACAAATATCACAAATACACAGTCTTTTATTCAGAGGCTAATAAAATATATTAAATTAAGCTGGACAGAGAAGTAACTAGACAAGTAGGAAAGAGTCTGAGATCATATATAGGTAAAAGGAAAATATCTGCAAATATTTCCTGAGACTAGATTTTTGGTAACCTAATATAACAAAAAAAATTTTAGATACACTCCAAATTTAGGCACAAATATCACAAATACACAGTCTTTTATTCAGAGGCTAATAAAATATATTAAATTAAGCTGGACAGAGAAGTAACTAGACAAGTAGGAAAGAGTCTGAGATCATATATAGGTAAAAGGAAAATATCTGCAAATATTTCCTGAGACTAGATTTTTGGTAACCTAATATAACAAAAAAAATTTTAGATACACTCCAAATTTTTAAAATTGAAAAGCAGAAGAGAATTCTAAGTAACATACAAGAGACTTCTCTTTCTTCTCCCTTTTATAGTTATTGACCTATAACCTATAAAATACTTAAGACTTTTGTTAAAAGGTTTTTGACTTCTGCCTTTGAAGAATTTTGTATGTTTATATGCTATATTATTTACAAGTCTGCTTTTAATTAGTGTTTTCA
Source organism: Oreotragus oreotragus (assembly GCA_006410675.1). Taxonomy (NCBI): domain Eukaryota; kingdom Metazoa; phylum Chordata; class Mammalia; order Artiodactyla; family Bovidae; genus Oreotragus; species Oreotragus oreotragus. The sequence continues at coordinate 68,823 of SJYX01014965.1, read as the reverse complement.
TCAAAATATTCTTTAAAGGTATATGAAGATGAATAATTTGCTATCCATAATTTATTCCTAATAATGTAGACTTTTGTTAAAAGGTTTTTGACTTCTGCCTTTGAAGAATTTTGTATGTTTATATGCCAAATTATTTACAAGTCTGCTTTTAATTAGTGTTTTCATCAAAATATTCTTTAAAGGTATATGAAAATGAATAATTTGCTATCCATAATTTATTCCTAATAATGCAAATGCACTAGGAAAGTTTTTAAAAATAGTTTTAAACTATTTTTGTTGTTGTTGTTTTTACCAAAGCTGTATCTTATCTTATCAAAATACAGATTATTTGGAACTTTCATAGCAAGTTTTCTAAAACACCAGGTTTTGAGCGTCAGTTTTGTCACAAACCAAGTATGTGACCTTGAATAAGTAAACATGTCCCTGTGCTTCCATTTTCTTTACTAAATATCAGGGTGTTAACTATAATCTATGATTTTAATCAATAACCATTATCCTACCATACAGAAATGGCATCTCGTTTAAAAGGTGGCCTCATTTTCAAAGTTACTATCATTCTTACTTGGCAAATGGTAGGTAACATATCTGCAATTGAGAATTTAATAGCTATTCGCTACTTGATTTTAGTTATGGTTTAATGTCTATGCCAATTAATAAAATTCATGAAACATAAAAACAAAAAAATCCATGCTTGAATCAATTAATTTTCTTCTGTTGTCCTAAATAGGAATGTAATTTTCCACTAACATTTATTCTGCTTCATTTTGAAATCTGCGCGCATTTCCGATTAAGAGTATTCCATGGAAGTTCATTTCATTTCTTCTTAACATAATGGTATGGTTTTTATGGATTTATTGTATTTTCACTGTGTTAAATTTTAAGAAGGTTGTTTTGAAATCTGAAGGTTAAAATTCAATTCTAACATTACCTCATGAAACTATACTGGTTGAAAACTCTTTATTTAAAAAATTTGACAATTACACTATTTCTTATATTAATTTCCTACTCTGTCCAGGGAAATCTGCCAGGAAAGGCTTAAAAGATTATTGGCTTAATTCTCACAGTTTGGAAAACAAAACTTCAATTTTACATTTTTACTTTACAATAGTTAAAACCTTCGTTCTTAACCAGGCCATCTGGGTAGATCCTCCTATATTTATGTATTATTTTTAAAGTCCTACATCACTCAAAGAAACTTAATATCAAATACAATCACCATTCTTTCCCATTTATATTCATTCTCAGGTAAAGAACAATTCTTCAAACATAACACACCATGTCCCATTTAAACATCTGACAATATCAAATGCTAAGGAAATACTCAACGACATTGACACTAAATTGATACAAATAACACTGATAACAGTGATACTAAAATGACATTTGAAAATATCAGTAAATATTTTTTGTATATAACCTCATCACCAAGAACTCAAAATAAGTGCACTAAGAATCAATTTCAATACTTTGAATATTCAAGCATAATGGTTTCCAGTTAAATTAACAAAAATGTATACCAAATTAAACTTACCAAGAAAATTCTATTTATTTTGCTAATGTCCACTTTTTTAAAAAAGAAAACAATCTTCTCTATCATTAAGTGAATTCATATCCTGTTCAAGTAGCAAATAAAATATACACATTCAACCAATAATATAATAGTTATTAAATCAATCAACCAGAATCTGATACTATTCTCAACTATTACAAAATAATTCTTTTTTTTTCCACAAAGGAATTATCCTTGAATAAAAGACTAATCACTGCTACTCAGAAAGATGATCCTGAGACAATCACTCTATCCTTTTGCCTTCATGTCTGAAATGATTTCACTTTATTAATACATGAGAAATATAGTATTTTATGCATTCATTTAAAAGATATTTACTTGATCAGCATTTATTTTTAAAAATCAGTTTAGAAAAAAACATTTTTCAGTAGGCATCAAGTTAACAAAAAAGGAGCACCAGCTCCCACATACACTTCACATATAAAACTCATCCCATATTCTAAAAAGCCTGGTTAAAGTTACTGAAAAGATCAAAAAACCAGGATCACCTCACTTAAAGATTCACAAGCCAAAATTAAGTAAATATGTACATAAACACACATATAAAGGAGGAACCCAAAAAAGGAAAAACAGCCCACTTGTCTTATTCATCCATTATAATCAATATATAACTTGCAATCAGATCTATTTCATAAATATCAGAGGAAGCTCACATTTAAAAACTTACTCATTGTAGTAACCTAGTCATTACAAACCAAGCATTATAAAAATTTTCCTTGCTTCCCGATTTAAACTTTGCTAAAATTTTAGAATTTAGATTTGCTAGTGTTATTTTTCACTTCCTTCTTAAGGCCTTATTCCTAGAGGGGCAACTTATCTCCAATACACATAGTTCAGAAAAGTTACTAGGGACTGTGAAATTAGAGAATTATGAAGGAAAGAGTCACTAAACCATAGAGAAGTTAGAAAACTGAGAATATGGAAAGAGCAAGACTGGTGTTTGAAATATATTACCTGTTCCAAGTTTTGAAGGCATTGCTGGCACGTTTGAACAGATAACCTTCCATAACAATGCCATTTGCAGCATCTACGTTATATTCTAGCTTAGAATCATCATTGGAGAAATCCTAAACAAAATAACACATTAAAAAGTTTGTATGGTTTTTACTGATTTCCCTAGACAAATCTATCCTAGAGAACAGCTCAAACAGTAGAAAAGCATTGTATTAGGATAGCTAGATCAACAACATTCATAAGGGGAGACCTAAATGTTCAATAATAGAAGAATACTTCAACATATTTACATATTGTAATTCAATGGACTATTATGCAATAACACAACGACTATACAGAATACACACTGAAAGAGAAAAGCAAATATAAAAATTTTGTAAATTATATAACCTGGATAAATAAATTGTACACACTGTGATTAAAAGAACAAAATAATATGTATAAAAATAGACAAAGGGAACAATGTGATATTCTATGGATGCTGTTTTAAATGTTTTCATTTAATCCCAATAGTGATGTGTCTGCTAACAATTTTTTAAAGGAATACATGTATTTCTACTTGGGACTAGTTAAATTTACCACTATTTTCTAAATATATTACTATTAGGGTAGTTTTATATTGTTATCCTGTTTTGGGTAGAAACAATAACTCCATTATTTGAGAGTTCAAAAACAGAATTACAAAAAGTTTATTTTTGCAAAGAAGAAGTACCACAGTGTGAAGTAGGCATTCCGAGCTCACTTTTTTATGAGGATTATAAAATCACTCATAGTCATCTTCAATCATTTAACCATTCTAGTTTTCACTTGAATGCAATTCAAACTTTCAATATTTCTCCAAGGAGCCACTAAATTTTAAAATCAGGAATTCTATATTTAAAATATTTCCTGGTGAATTTCCAAAGTAATTTCAACAAAACTGAAAAATCATTGTGATCTCCAAATTGAAAACTCTAAAAAGCAGTCTTGAAAGTTCAAAATTACTTCTGGACCAATAAGCAAAATTAGAATGCTATACTACTAGAGAGGAGTAGCCCTTCCATCTTGAGAAAGATTCTGGTAGAGACTGGATGGCCATCTGCCAAGAATACTGGAGTGCAGGGGTTCTGCACTGGAGGAGAAGCAGAATGACAGTCACCTAAGATCTTTTTAAGTCTGAGAGTCCATGATTATGGAAAAAGGAACTAGGCACGCTTCAGAATTACACGCAAACACTGCTGATATATCTCAAAACTGAATCGTGAAGGACATGATCATCCAAAATAATCAAATGAAATAATCTGTAAATAAACTGCTACATTTCTTTCTGCTTTTACTTTGGGGGGAAAAAAATCAGGGAAATTTTAATTCCTTCATTTAAAATTTATTTGGAGCTATAATTTATTTAATTATGCTGACAAAATTAAGTCACCAATAGATATAATCGAGTTTGGCAACATTCCAAAGATTTCTTTGTAACATCAGGAGCTTATCTTATCAGGAGAACTTGAAGCTTTAGTGTGGAGCCCAAGGAATATAAACCAAGACAATGAAGGGACTCAAATGAAAATTTCCCTTTTGAAATTGCAAGCAAGACAAGAAGGACAACTATAAGCACTTTGATTCAAGACTATTTTGAAAGTCCTAGCCAGCAAGACAAACCAAAAGGAAAGGATTATTTGCAGAGGATGTGACTGTACACATCCAGAAGAATGCAGAGGTATATTAGTAGTAGTAGCAAAGAGAGCTTAAAAAGACTACTGCTGGTAAAAAATCAACACACAAATATCAAACTTTATTTTAATATACAACCACAGTAAACAGTGAGAAAATATATTTTTAAAGGATAACATTTACAATGACATTTCCAATACAAGTATCTAGAAATACACCTACCAAAAGATAAAGAAAATGATGAAATTTTATGAAGGATATTTAAAAAAACCAATGAACAGAGAAATATTCAAGGCTCATGAACTGGAAGACATTTAAAATAAAGATATTAATTCTTCCCCAAATTCATTCACAGATCCAATGCAAAGCTAATTTTATGCAACCTGAAAAAGCTGCTGTATTTATATGGAAATACAGAACTTTAGCAATTCACTGTTGAAGAAGGGAAGGTAGGAAGCTTTGCTTTGTCAGATTATCAAGATACACTATAAAGCTAAAATAATTAAGATAGCATGGTATTGGTATAATTAAGACAAAAAGACCAACGAAACAGAATAAAGTCTGAAACAGACCTCACATGTGTGGAAATGTCCTATATAAAAGAGTATACAACACTGAGTAGTTGGGGAAAAACAAACTTTTTAATAACCGAATCTAAATCATTTAGCTACCAATGTGAAAATAAAAGGAAACTGGATCTCTACCTCAAACTCACACACACACACACACACAAAATTACAGACTGATTAAAGGCCTATATATAAAAAGCAAAGCTTCCCAGGTGGTGCTAGTGGGAAGAAGAATCCTCCTGCCAAAGACGCAGACTCAAACCCTGGATTGTGAAGACAGCATGAAAATCCACTGCAGTATTCTTGCCAGGAGATTCCCATGGACAGGCAGGTTACAGTCCGTAGAGTCTCAAAGAGTCAGACACAACTGAAGTGACCTAGCATGCATGCACAAACACAAGATTTTACAGGAGATATATTGTTGTGATCTTGGGGTGGGAACAGAGAAGGCAATGGCACCCCACTCCAGTACTCTTGCCTGGAAAATCCCATGGGCAGAAGAGCCTGGTAGGCTGCAGTCCATGGGGTCACTAAGAGTCAGACACGATGAGCGACTTCCCTTTCACTTTTCACTTTCATGCATTGGAGAAGGAAATGGCAACCCACTCCAGTGTTCTTGCCTGGAGAATCCCAGGGACAGGGGAGCCTGGTGGGCTGCTGTCTATGGGGTCATAGAGTCGGACAAGACTGAAGTGACTTAGCAGTACCAGTGGGTTGGGAAGGACACAAAAGACACCAAACAGAAAAGACATTTTTAAAACTATGTGAAAATTTAAAATGTGTATACCCCAAAGGGGGACTAACATCTAGAATATTTGAGGATATGATCAACAGTTAGTTAGACAACCTGATGGAAAAATAGGAGAAAGCCTAACAGACATTTAACAAGGAGGATATCCAAATGACCAACAGACATCGGAGAAGATCATCAGTGACTAAAGCATAAATTAAAACCATAAAATGTCCATATCTACCCACCAAAATAGGCAAAAAATTGAAAACTCTCATAATATGATGAGGTGGCAAGGAGCAACGGGAACTCTCACACAGGCCTGCTTACTAAGAATGGTATAACATTTTTAAAAATAACAGCATTATCTACTAACACTGAACATATATACACACATACACACATGCTATGACCCAGCAATTTTATTCCTAGGTCTAAATCTATCAGAAATGCGTGCACATATCCAAAAGGCATGTACATGAATGTGCACAGCACCACTGTTTCTTCAACTGATCGATTTCAATTCCAAAAAATCTAAATAATTACATTAGATATACTTTTCCTTGCTTTTTAGTTTGATTAGGTCTTTTCCTTTTTTTACCTGTAATGCAGCCTTGGGTCAGCATTTAAGGGGAAAAAAAAAAAATTAAGTATTCAAAATAAGCAAAAACAGCATTACTCTCTTTAAGGAAAACAATAACTGACTACTATTTAAAATCTAATTCATTAATCAGATTTAATAATCTACTACTCTTGGATATTCAGTATGACACTGACATACACTAGGGAAAGGTATTAAAAGATGCATAATAATCATTAAATAATTCAGTTTAAACAAACAAACATACTTCTAAATGTCATGACCTCTCATTTTAATTAAAAATGATTGGTCCCAATTCTTAAAAATCTTTCCATAGTAATGTCATTAAAAGAAGTTATCCAACCAAAAGTGATTCAACTTTAAACAAAATAAAACATGGAGGCAGTCTTACCTGACTATAACTAGAAGAAATAAACATTATCTGGTAAAAAAATCTTTCCCTTTAAAAAAAAATGCTTCTCTTTGAGTATTAACAACCCATCACCAAAAAAAAATTTAACTTTTATTACTGATTTCACTTTCACTTTTTTTTTCACTGACATCTTCTATATTAAATCTAGTTTACTGGCACTTTAAATTCTAAATAAACCATAACAAAACGTTGGTTTGACTGCTCAATACCAAGAGGATAGATTTCTTAAAGCAATACTAGATGACATCTTTTTTCTCTGTCTTTTTAGGGAGGTTGTGATGGCAGTCCCCCACTACCAAAATTTATGCAGTCATGTTTCCCATACTTGGGGAAACTGCAGGAGAGGGATGGATAAGCCTCCCCTTGGGAAAACCACCCTCATAATTGTGGTATTGCTCTGCCAGGTAAGAACAGAAGACATCTTTTCACATATTTTTTACACACATTCAGCCGCCGGTTCTATCCTTTTATTTTCAGATGACTACTCATACAAAAAAAGAACACACTGGTGACTGTATAAAATACTATTATACTGAGTTCCAGGTATGTCATATTCAAAGCTTTTAGCACACAGAAATAGAACCTGGTTTCACATTTCTATCTTTTTTTAATCTTCGTTTTTAAATATATATTGTTCAGATATTACCTTACCTAGGCTTAGGTAAGTTAACAAGAAATGCAAGTGAAACTTCAGCATCACTTGAGAGGTAAGTGTTGCCACAGAGTGACTGCAGCTGGAAATTCCTAGTAACACAAACACACACACACACACACACACACACAGGTGCTTCGGTGTTCTCCAACCTCTGTTCACCTCCACCTACCCTCCATCAACCACTGCTACCCTCCATACAGACACACACACACACATATTTTACAGGGCTTGGTGATATCTTGCATGCATGCAGGCTAGGGCGCTTCAGTCATGTATGACTCTCTGTGTCCCTATGGACTGTAGCCTGCCGGGCTCCTCTGCCAATGGAATTCTCCAGGCAAGATAACTGGAGTGGGTTGCCGTGCCCTCCTTCAGGGGATCTTCCTAACCCAGGGATCACACCCACGTCTCTTGTGTCTCCTGCATTGGCAAGTGGGTTCTTTACCACTTGCCCCATCTGGGAAGCCCTGGTGATATCCTAACTGAAACCAGAAGCAGCATTTTAAACTCTACGGGCCTTCCCAGGTGGCCCGAGTGGTAACGAGCCCACTGGCCAATGCAGGAGACCTAAGAGGTGCAGGTTCGATCCCTAGGTCGAGAAGACGCCCTGGAGAAGGAAATGGCAACCCACTCCAGTATTCTAGCATGGAGAATTCCATGGATAGAGGAGCTGGCAAGCTATAGTCCATAGGGTCGAAAAGAGTTGTACACAACTGAAGTGACTTAGCACACAAGGGCCACTTTTAAATCAGTTAAGGCCCTAAGGGACTGATGTTTTTATAAACTTGTTCAAGAGCATGGCTCTCAAATATTTTTATATAAAATAATAATAAAATCATACCTCAACACTAGAAAAATATTTTATGGTTTACAAAAAAAGGAGGAATTCATCTATACAATTTAAATATTTAGGCAATTCAAAGGATTTATTTCAATGTGATACCTTGCTGAAACAAATAACCAAAAAATTGTGTAAAAAGGGAATTAATCTCCTCTAACTTCTCCCCTCAAGTACCTTTTGTTGAATGGTGGAATGTTTTTGCTCCATTTCTCTTTTCTCCTTTGCTGCATCTACAACCAGTCGATCCAACTGCAAAAGAAAATAAAGAGTAAATAAGAGAGACTTAAAAGTTGAGAAAGAAAGATACAATTACTTTTCAAAAATCATATTCCAAATAAGTCAGTCAACTTAGGTTTACCGAAAAAGGCATTTTGGCTACAACCATAAAATGAAAGTTCTTTTTTTTCTGGTTTCATATCCTCTTTGAGAATGTCTAAAACTCCGCTAGGGAAAATGTCTCTGAGAACAATCACATGTCAAGCAATTGTGACAGGTGGCCTTACCTAGGGTACAACAATGATAACGAGGTCATGCCTTGAATTAAGGAGAATGACTCTAGATTAAGTGGCAAGCTGATACCGCTCAGCAATTCTAGCAATTACTATCAAAGACAGAAAGAAGATAAACTGGTGATTTTTTTCCCCCACAAGTTCAACATAACAGACACTTTTAATCACTCAAAATGCATGATACTTTCAAGCTGGCTTCCTAGTATTATAATAAAATCTAAAAGGTAGAAAAAATAACAGATAGAAGAGAAAAAGAATAGAGTGGAGTAGAATAAAACAGGAAAGAAGTCATTCCTTAGGTAAGGTATAAAATCATCAATTTTTCTTTAAAAAAATTTTAAAACTTATGAAATAATAAAATCCTATTTCATTCTTGTTCCTTCCATCAGAAGAGAAATACCTGATTCCCAGTATTATTACAAAAGTACTAGTTTCCTGAATTCCTCTTTGCTGGAGTAACAAACAATTAGGTAAAATACTCTAAAAGACTCATAAAGTTAGAAAATGAATTTATTTTCAGGGGAAGGGATAGTTAGGGGGTTTTGGATGGACATGTACACACTGCTGTATTTAAATATATTTAAAATATATCTAAAATGATTAACCAACAAGGACCTAATATATAGCACATGGAACTCTGCTCAATGTTAGTGGCAGTCTGAATGGGACGGAGGTTTGAGGAAGAATGGATACGTGTATACGTATGGCTGAGAACCTTCACTGTTCACCTCAAACTATTCAGTTCAGTTCAGTTCAGTTCAGTCACTCAGCTGTGTCCGATTCTTTGCGACCCCATGAATCACAGCACGCCAGGCCTCCCTGTCCATCACCATCTCTCGGAGTTCACTCAAACTCACGTCCATCGAGTCCATGATGCCATCCAGCCATCTCATCCTCGGTCGTCCCCTTCTCCTCCTGCCCCCAATCCCTCCCAGCATCAGAGTCTTTTCCAATGAGTCAACTCTTCCCATGAGGTGGCCAAAGTACTGGAGTTTCAGCGTTAGCACCACTTCTTCCAAAGAAATCCCAGGGCTGATCTCCTTCAGAATGGACTGGTTGGATCTCCTTGGAGTTCAAGGGACTCTCAAGAGTCTTCTCCAAGACCACAGTTCAAAAGCATCAATTCTTCGGCGCTCAGCTTTCTTCACAGTCCAACTCTCACATCCACACATGACCACAGGAAAAACCATAGCCTTGACTAGATGGACCTCAGTCGGCAAAGTAATGTCTCTGCTTTTGAATATACTATCTAGGTTAGTCATAACTTTTCTTACAAGGAGTAAGTGTCTTCTAATTTCATGGCTGCGGTCACCATCTGCAGTGATTTTGGAGCCCCAAAAAATAAAGTCTGACACTGTTTCCACTGTTTCCCCATCTATTTCCCATGAAGTGATGGGACCGGATGCCATGATCTTCGTTTTCTGAATGTTGAGCTTTAAGCCAACTTTTTCACTCTCCTCTTTCACTTTCATCAAGAGGCTTTTTAGCTCCTCTTCACTTTCTGCCATAAGGGTGGTGTCATCTGCATATCTGAGGTTATTGATATTTCTCCCGGCAATCTTGATTCCAGCTTGTGTTTCTTCCAGTCCAGCGTTTCTCATGATGTACTCTGCATATAAGTTAAATAAGCAGGGTGACAATATACAGCCTTGACGTACTCCTTTTCCTATTTGGAACCAGTCTGTTGTTCCATGTCCAGTTCTAACTGTTGCTTCCTGACCTGCATACAGATTTCTCAAGAGGCAGGTTAGGTGGTCTGGTATTCCCATCTCTTTCAGAATTTTCCACAGTTTATTGTGATCCACACAGTCAAAGGCTTTGGAATAGTCAATAAAGCAGAAATAGATGTTTTTCTGGAACTCTCTTGCTTTTTCCATGATGCAGTAGATGTTGGCAATTTGATCTCTGGTTCCTCTGCCTTTTCTAAAACCAGCTTGAACATCAGGGAGTTCACGGTTCACGTATTGCTGAAGCCTGGCTTGGAGAATTTTGAGCATTACTTTACTAGCGTATGAGATGAGTGCAATTGTGCGGTGGTTTGAGCATTCTTTTGCATTGCCTTTCTTTGGAATTGGAATGAAAACTGACCTTTTCGAGTCCTGTGGCCACAATCAGCTACACTCCAATACAAAATAAAAATTTCAAAAGAAAATAAATAAAATACTCCATTAGATGTATCTACTATTCTAAACAGTGATGTACGTCATTTCATCTTTGAACACCCATCACCTTGAACTGACTAAAGTGTGACAAATGACTATATATGTCGATATCAACAAACTATGGAGAAAGATGCTTTCATTGATATCCTTTAAAAACAAAACTGAAAAAGGCCTTCTAAAAAGACTATGTGATGTTTATTGACTCTCTATCACAAATTTTTTTTTTTCCCCTACAGGAGACTAATTCTGGCCACAGAATCTTAATATCACTGAATAATTACTTTATTTAGATGGCAACTATACTACTCCACTTTTGGACCTAAGGCATACACACCATAGTGACAGGTCACACTGACTTAATGGGTAATGCTGCACGAGGAAACTGTCTGTCCTCAACAGTTTCTTATAGTCAATGAGTGAAATAATCATTATACCCTGGTTTTACAGCCTTTATGTTAATTGAATGACATATAAATGTTTTTCGTACATTCAGTAGAAGGTACTTCCAAGATTCAAACTGATATTTAAAAACTTGCATGCATGCACCTTCCACATCAGTACTACAATGCCAGTGATGGTAGTAAATTGTCAAATTGGTAGTAAATTTCTCAACTGTATCCCACTCCACTACTGCTGCAGCAGAAAAGAGAGAAAATTTCTCTCCCTCTTTCGGAGCAAACATATAAAGAAAAAGATATCTTTCAACACGGTGAAGTGTTGGAGGACGAACGAGTTGGAGAGATGCAAAGGCTGGCAGTCCTCTCTTCTAGGGGATGGATACTGGATCGGGAAGAGAACTGGAGCACAGCAGCATGTGCCCCGCGTTTCTATTAGTGTTGCACATATGAGGTTAATAGACTCCTATAACTAACAAGGTGCCCCCAATCCTGTACTTATGTTCTGAATTTCGTCCACTCCTACCACTTCAAATTTCAATACTTCTTCTGCTTTTCAAATTCTCCCATTCCCACTTGTTTTAAATTTGTGCAAATTTAATAAATAGAATAAAACTTTAAATAAAATCTTTCTAAAACCCACACTCCTCTCTAGTTACCAACTGCTCTCTCTCTTTCCTTCACAATACTTCTTAAAAAATTTTCCCTGTTCTCCACTTGCCCATATCATATTCATCTATCCATGGTAATTTAGCTTTTACCTCTTAGACCCTCAACTCTGACAGAAGTAACAAATAACCTTCTTGTTGCTAAATCTAAGAGGCAATTCTCAGTCCTAGGTTTACTCGACCTTCCTTCCAGTCATTGAACTGACAACCACCCACATTTTTTTGAGACACTCTTTCCTTGTCTTTTGCTACCATGGTCTCCTGGTTTTCCAGCTCTCTCCCATCATGGAGCCCTCTTACCTAGCCATTTCTTAAAAGTAGGTCATTCTGAGAGATCTGTCCCAAGTCAAATTCTCTTTTATCTCACACTTGTGGACCTTGACCTTAATTTTCAAAATTAAAAGTATTAGGCATGGTGCTTGGTCACTTACCTTTTTTTAAATAGGTTCATGTTTTTGAAACATCTGTTAACTCCTTGCTTCAGTTCACACACTCCTGTGACTGCAATTAGCAATTATATGCTATTGACTCTTTTAATGTTTCTCTCTCTTGAATTCTAGATATATCCACTTAGATGTCCTATTCCCAAACTAAATATATTTAAACTTCTCATGTCCCCCCACTCTCAAACTGACTACATATTCCTCAAGTCTATCTACTTATCTCCACCCCTACTGCCATGGCCCTATTTCCAGATACCATAAACTGGCACCTCAAACCAGGCCAAACACTATAGGCACTAGAGTCCTACAGATGCTTCTCAGGGATGTGCAAAATTACTTGAGACTTGGGAGGGTAAAAAGTGAAAAACTGAAATTAATAAATGTTAAAATATACAATTATTGACACCAGTCAACTACAATCCAATGCATTTTTTGATACTATACTTAATGTAAGATGAGGGTAAAATCTAAAGTTTGCCAAGATGTCGGTAGTACCTAGAGGAGTGCCACCAGTCCCCTGGTGGCTCAGATGGTAAAGAATCTGCCCACAGTGGAAGAGACCCGGGTTCAATCCCTGGGTTGGAAAGATCCCCTCAAGAAGAGAATGGCAACCCACTCCAGTATTCTTGCCTGGAGAATTCCATGGACTTTCAAGTAGTAGTTGAGGAGCCTGGGGCCTGGTGGGCTACAGTCCATGGGTAGCAGAGTTGGACACAACTGAGCAACCAACACACAACACCAAGGGCCTAGGAAGGTCCTGTCTTCTTCCCAAATCTGGGTCGGATATACTACTTATATGTTGCAGTAACATATGTGGTAGAGACAGCTATCTATCTCCCATATCCATTCTCTCTTCCTTTCTTAACAACAAGATCCCCAAATTCGAGTAGGTTAACATGGTTACCTGCATTAACACTATTTCTCAGCTTTCCTTGAAGCTAGTGGGACAGTCTGGGAGAAGGCAATGGCGACCCACTCCAGTACTCTTGCCTGGAAGATCCCATGGACGGAGGAGCCTGTTAGGCTGTAATTCATGGGGTCGCAAAGAGTCAGACACGACCGAGAGACTTCACTTTCACTTTCATGCATTGGAGAAGGAAATGGCAACCCACTCCAGTGTTCTTGCCTGGAGAATCCCAGGGACGGGGGAGCCTGGTGGGCTGCTGTCTGTGGGGTCACACAGAGTCGGACATGACTGAAGCGACTTAGCAGCAGCAGCAGCAGTGGGACAGTGGAACATATGAAGAAGTGGCATATACAATCCCTGGGAACTACGCTGAAAGAGAGGGAACAAATCTTTCTTTTCCCATCCACCCTATTGGCTACAATTTGGATATGAGGGCTAAAGCCTGATAAACCACTCTGAACCATTAGGCAGAATCCAAAGATATAATAAGCCTGGGTCCCTACAGATTAAGTGAGCACTATACTAGACCTTTGATTTTACATAAAAGCAATACAATTCTATCCTGTTTAAAGCTCCTGCTGTTTGTGGTTTTCTATCACATGCAAACAAAATCTAATCTCAGTTTATAAACCCAGACAGGGCACTTAGCACAGAGATTAATAGTGTGGTAACTTGTTATTTTCTTCCAGTAGATTAAGCTCTGTAGAGGCAGGGAAGAGCAATTCTATAATTCATGACATATACCTTACACACCACCTTTCCCCCACAACAGCCCAACACACACACACATGCATGCACTGTATTTATTTTTGGTCAATGAATGCAATTATCATTCTGCTCTTACTTTTTCCCCATTTCTCTAAACTCTATTTTTCATCCTTAATTCCTTTCCTCAAAAAGTAATGTGAACCGTTTTAAGAAAGAAAACCAATTGAAAATTGATAGAAATCCAGAAAACTCACCAGTCAACAAAACAGAATGTCTGGGAACAGATTTAACATGAAAGTCTGATTGTTGCTATTGCTGTTTGGTTGCTCAGTTGTGTCCGACTCGTTTGCCACCCCATGGACTGGAGCCCATCAGGCTCTTCTGTCTATGGGATTTCCCAGGCCAAGAATACAAGAGTGGGTTGCCATTTCCTTCTCCACTGGACCTTCCCAACCTAGGGATCGAACCTGTGCCTCCTGCAATGGCAGGTGGACTTTTACCACTGAGCCATCAGGGAAGCCTGAAGTTCTGATCAGATAATCAAAAATAATTTGGACATAACTAAATTTCTATATAATATTCTTATATATAATTCATGCATGTCTACATGTGTATAAAATGAAAAAAGTTACCTAGAGTTCTTTAATCTTAAAATTCTAAACTTTACTATTATTCAGGGACTTCCCTGGTGGTCCAGTGGCTGGGACTCCATGCTCCCAATGCAGGGGGCCAGATCTGATCCCTGGTTAGGGAACTAGATCCCATATGCCTGCCACAACTAAAACCCAGGGCAGCCAAATAAATAAAAAAAAAAAAAACTTTTAAAATAAAATGTTATTATTCAAAATAGCAAAACGCAAATTTCTTTGAAAATTAAAAAAAAGTTATAACTAAAATAAAATACCAATTAGGACAGTAACTCAATAATCCAAATGTAAGAAACAAAAAAATAAATCCAGCCATGTATACTGTAAAACAAACCCTTTGTTTTAAAATTCTTCTTCTCAGTACCCTTATATAACTATCTACACATATTCTTTAACTTTAATCTCATTTTTGGTTACACACTGGACTCACATAAATCTGCTATAAAAACACCAAACTTCTACACTAAATAAACTAAATGTCAAACTTCCCAATTTGTTCAATCTCTTTTAAAATACAGGTACTAGAACAGAGACAACAAAACAAACAATTCAAACTACATCAAACTAAAAAGTTTCTGCACAGCAAATGAAACCATCATCAAAATGAAAATGCAACCTACCAAATGGCAGAAGATATTTACAAATCATATATTTCATAAGGGGTTAATATCTAAAATATATAAAGAACTCAAGACAATGCAACAGCAAAAAAAAAAAAAATCCAATTAAAAAATAAGGAGAGGACCTAAATAGGCATTTTTGCATGGAAAACACACAGATGGCAAACAAGGGACCAAAGGTCACTAATCATGAAGGACTTCTAAATTAAAACCACAATGAGATATCCCCTCACATCTGTTAGAATGGCTGTCATCAAAGACAAGATTGTCAAGGATGTGGAGAAAAGGGAAACCTTGTGTACTGATGATGAAAATGAAATTGGTGCAGCCACTATTAAGAACAGTATGGAGGTTCCTCAAAAAAATAAAAATAGAACTACAATATGATCCAGCAATTCCACTCATGGGCATTTATATGAAGGAAATGAAGATACTAACTCGAAAAGGTATCTGCATACCCACATTTTACTGAAGCATTACTTAGCCAAGATATGAAAGTCACCTAAGTGTCCATCAATAGACGAATTCAAAAATGTGGTATAAATATACAATGCAGTGTTATTCACCTGTAAAAAAAGGGGAAAGCTGTCTTTTGCAACATGGATAGATCCTGAGGGATTACACTAAGTTAAGTAAGTCAGACAGAGAAGACAACTACTGTGTGATCACAATGAACTGATAAGTGGAATTTAAAAAAAAATAGAACTCATAGAAAGAACAGATTGGAGGTTGCTAGCGGTGGATTTTGGGGGTGGGCAAAATGGGAGATAAAGGTCAAAAGGTACAAAACTTCCAGCTGTAAAATAAACAACTCCTGGGGATGTCAAAGAACATGGTATCTTTAGTTACTAATACTGTATTATATATGTGAAAGTTGCTATGAGAGTACATCTTAAAAGTTCTCATCAGAAAAAAAAATGTCTAACTATGTAAGGTAGATATTAACTGGATTTATACAGTGATGATCATTGTGTAGTATATACATACTAACATATGAAAATGTCAAATATACACACTTTTTTAAAAATACAGATATGGGCATATAACACAAAAACAAGAAGTAAAGTACATTACCTGTGCACCAAGATCCTTCATATAGGGCCCAAGTTCACTAAATAGATCATATCCTTGATGGAAGAAAGCCAAATGGGCATACATAAAGGATAACATCTAAAGGAGGAAAAAAACGATTGCCATTTTTTAATCAATTCTTAAATAAATATTCTGAAACTTAAATTTTGATTCTATGTATTGTTAAAAAATTGTTTTATCAGAGCGCAAAATATCAAACCACTTAAAACTAAGCTGAATCATTTTTCTTAAACGAGTGCAATAATTCAAAAAATCAAGTTTTCAATAGCATCAACATCTTTCCAGGTACATTATAAAATGTCTATGTATCTTTCAACCAAACTCACTGGCAAAATCTTAAATTACAAATAAAACATCAAAAGATTAGAAGGTTATATAAGAAGCTCTCAAAACAATCACAAACACTGTACAACCTGTAAATCACTAAACATAACATGAAATAGGGCGATGCTCATTTTTTTCTCAAAAATACCAAAATAAAATGAGGCAACAGGTTTTGCCAATATGGAGATTTTGTTATATTCATTCCAAAAATCCAAAACTGTCATTAATGGGTTAAGATTTTTTCTGTTTTCCTATATGTTAACTATTAATGAGAGGGAAAAAAACCACTCATTTTTATTAGTTTTCACATTCAGTTCAGTCGTTCAGTTGTGTCCAACTCTTTGTGACCCCATGAATCGCAGCACGCCAGGCCTCCCTGTCCATCACCAACTCTCGGAGTTCACTCAGACTCATGTCCATCGAGTCAGTGATGCCATCCAGCCATCTCATCCTCTGTCGACGCCTTCTCCTCCTGCCCCCAATCCCTCCCAGCATCAGAGTCTTTTCCAATGAGTCGACTCTTCGCATGAGGTGGCCAAAGTACTGGAGTTTCAGCTT